>JAJKFJ010014814.1:0-10877 GCA_027382625.1 Tetmemena sp. SeJ-2015 | reverse complement strand
CGTTGATCTCCTCCTGGATCTGCTTGCGCACTGATTCAGGCATGTCCTCCTTGCCGATAGCATTTAGTTTCTCCTAAAACTTAGACTTCTCACTCTACTTTGAATCCTCTAGCAACTTCTAGTAACCCAAATATATAAGATGCATCATGCTAAGTAAAGTGAGTTATCGGTTTAAGCCTGCTCGAGGATGTGTGCCTTGGATCGATCCTTGAAATCATCAGCTGTCTTCTGGACGTAGAAGAGCTTCTTATCGATGATGGAATGTATCTCCTCAAACAGGTAGATGATTTTGCGAGAGCGAAGCACTGGATCAGTGATGTTCAGGAACTCATGAATTTGTGGTCGGACTGACTCTGGGTCCTTAGTGAATACAGTTTGGAAGATGCTGAAGTAGTATAACAAAATATTAGGTACACTATAAACTAAACGCTAATATTGAGCTAGCTTGTAAACAATCTCATTGAAGGTATCGAGAAGGTTGAACTCAACAGGGTGCTTAGCAATCTCGAAAGAGGGAGCAGTCAGAGTCTTGGAAACCATATCGTATCTGTTCAGTAGCTCAGTGGGTAGAACTACCAGCAATTAGTTTATCTTCTTGTTGAACATGAACCATATATTCTTGAGTTCATAAATCTCGGACATCAGAAGATCCTTATACTTAGGATCGAGATCAGGCGCTCCGATTCCACTCATCAAAGGCAGACCCATCATCTCATCCTGATACTCTTCTGCATCGCAAAAGTTAGAGACCTCATCGAAGTTTCTGATCTTGTATCTCTTTGAAGAATTAGACTCAACGATTGCGATGTTGTTGCGTCTTGTTATCTCTATTTCAATACCTACTTCTCCTTATGCCTGCTCGTTGCTGTTGCCTGGGAAATGCACACCAATAACTTTGGTTATCTTTTCCTTATCCTCTTCATACTTTCTAAGGAAGTCTTGAATGTACTTATTCTGAGTAAGTGGGAACTTGGCGAAGGGCAAAATAGGGGAATTGAACTTTAGAGTGTAGAGTCTATGGACTGGCACCTCCTTCTTTACATCAGGTTCCTATTCAATCTATGCTTCAGCTTCTGATACTGCATGGCTTGCTCCTTCTTCACCTTCCACGGCCTTCACATTCTTTGAGCTCTTGGTTTTGATTTCTGCTTTGACAGATTTCTTCTCCTCTTTCACTTTAGCAGCTTTCTTAGATTCCTTTGCAGGAGTCTCATTTGCGTTCTTCTCAGTTGCTTTGGTCGTGGCTTTACTCTATTTAGGCTTCTTCTCTTTTGGAATTTTGGTATTCTCATCACCAGCTGCTGCTTTTGGCTTACGAGGGGCCTTCTTCTTTTCTTCCTTGCTTTTCTCTTCTACTTTCTGGCTGCCCTCCTCGTTGTTGGCGGGTGGATTATCATTGTTGGTTGAGAACTGTCTTTTGCTCAGGGATTGCTGAGTCAAAGTACCCATGCACATTTGATTCTGCTGTCCGCGCAAGAGCAGATGCGACTCCCACAGACTCAAAGTGGGTTTCTAGTTTACCATGGTGATTAGTCTAGACTGTGCAGTCAGTCCCATGGGGGTGCAGGAGATTTGACCAGCAGCACTCAGTCTGCTTGTAAGTCTGGTTTTCAAAAATTAGTTTGCTTGGGAGATTTTATACATGATTTTAATGTGGGCACAGTATTTTTATAAGTTTTGAATTATAATTATTCAACCATAATCTCTTACTCCCCAACCATATTCTTACTTCTTCTCTCAAAGGGGAGAGAGATTGCCAAATTATTAGATTTATAAATCAAAATCTTTATAAATATTATTGCTCCAAACAATTCATATGAATGATCAATATAGTTTATCTACTATTTTATAGTAGTATATTATTGGGAATGCAATTGTTACTATCCTAAATTTATTATAATCATTCTCTCTGAAATGAACGCTAATAGCAGTATTGCACAATTCAATTTTATTTTATGTTTTTAAAATATAAAAAGGGATTAAATTGAATTGAAAAGAGTTCTTGAATTTATAGTAAATGAGGGATAATAATCTCTTAGAAACTCATTCTAACTCTTAAGGTGGAAGCAGAGTGCGCTACCAGTCGCAAGACTTATCGGCTGCATTTAACTTCCGGCCACGACGTTCATGTGACACAGAGAGCGAAACTTCTTAGTCCATTCTGATATAGACTCAAGAGAATGAATCAATCCATATGCACCACGAAAAGGACCTCGTCCAGATAATTTAAAGATAAGAAGTATTGTTATTGCATTTCTGATAATGGCTGAGGAGAAAATAGAAAATAAGCAGCAAGTCGTCAGGTGAAAATCAATCTGGTAGACTACCATTTTCCTATTCGCATTCATGATCAACTTCCTAATCAGCTTCAGGGACTTTTACATTATCGATTCCACCAATCAACTACCTGACTCCTCGATTAATCTTGCCATCAATCTAAAAACTCAATTAAGTTTAAAGAACTATCATTTTATCTGTGCAAGGGCATCGGGTACATATTCCTTGGAAATCTATACGACAATGTGCACAAGCCTCAGAAATTGACTTTCATAATGCTAATTCTGCTGTCTATCTTTACAAGTTTGGTAAGCATAACTCTAAATCCAAAACCACTTTGATAAAATCAGTCCTGTTAATTTACTTTATTAATAAATCTTTTAGCATGGTCTTGTTGACCCCACAAATATCCAACTAGCCCCCTCCACATCCACTTATGTTCCTAGCGGCTATGATAATTCTGCTGTCAATTCCTCAGGTTCTATATTTATTTATGATATTAAGGCAGTGCTGATCAGGGGCACCATACTCACGTTATTGACAACGATAATGACGATGATTAATCTGTGATCTTTCAGCTTGCCAGTATCAGGGTTTTTGAAACTGGAGTACGTAAACTATTACTACGATTCTTAATAAGTATTTCAGGTGACGATAGCCTGCTTGGTTATCTTGTACAACTGGTTTCCTTATTACCTAAGAGGGTTCATTGTGTCAGTCTGGCAGGCAATTTATCTGCTCTGTCCCTTAATTATTGCACTTGGAGGTGACATAGACATCAATAGTTATTATGTAAGCAACACTTCTCATATTTCAAAGTTAATTGTTTTCCTAGTAAGTTGAGTGTTTCTTAATGGGCGCTTTATATTTGTGCCTGGCAATACTGTGCAAATTTTTCTTCTACCACCACCCTGCTCATATTGGGGTGGTAATTGAACCTAACAAAGGGGATGGGTTTGATACCGGTTTCTTCCATGATGTGATGACTACCTAGATTGGGAGTAGAAGTGTCACTCGTCAGCAATTCGTCAGATAAACTTAAAATGCATGAAATCACTTAACATAAGGATTTTATGATATTTGAGTTTAGAAATATAGTGTATCTATCTTCGATGTGCTCTATCTTCCAGAGTAAGAATCAATAAAGAAGAAGTTGGTGTATTGATCTTCCTTATAGAGTCTATCTATTTACCATTTCTCTGATGCTTGTAAAACTCTAAGAGTATGCAATAATTCAATAGCCAAATGAAACTCAAGATTACTTCTTCTATCAAGTCCACAGAACAGTAAACCTATTTCATACCTCATGATTTTATACAGACTACTTACGATACAGGCCAAATCTTTGGAATTTATTTATTTATATGCTACATGGATTCTACATTTTCATGAATTCTGTTGATAGGGTTGATATCTGACAAATTCCTACAGAACAGACTTTATCTGACCCTCGCAATAATTCTAATCTTCGAGATGATCTACATCATAATCAGCTTCGCCATCAACGACTTTGCCAGCCAAAATTAAATCGAATTTGAATATGTTTGTAAAATGAAGCAGTATCAATCGTCTTCTCATTCGTAATTGGAGCTATAATTGGTTGCGGTCACTTTCTCTACAATTGCATAATACCACTCAAGATTGTAAGCATACTTTTACAAAAATATGAACTAACTTATAGGCGAGACATGTAACTGAAAAGAAAATGAGAGCGTTTGGTGGTAACTCACAAGAGTCAGCCCCCTCTTTCATTTCGTATGTAGGCACAGTAATTGGTCTGATAGTGGGACTCTCTTATCTGTCAGTAACTTTGATTTTCACAAACCTCTCCTTCATCATCAATAAAATTGAGTACACCGAAGCCAGCGGGTAAGATATTTAAACTAAACTCATCTCATTCGTTTTATAGGGCTGTATTTCTCTGCACACTTCTAGCTCTCGCCATACTCAAAATGCATTTAAAAATTGATATCATTCTTATATACTCGTCTTGTACAAAAAGATAAAGCAAGACTTGATGACCTTTGAGTGCATCAAGCGCCGATTCCCTCAATAAATCAAGTCCCGAAAGTTCAATCACGACTCAGAAGGTGAGAGATAGTACTAAGAGATGCTCAACCACACATAATCATAAACAACTGGATAAAAGAGCTCTGTCAAATTCACTTTCTAATAAAACATGCTTGACAGAAATGGAGGAATCCCAGGCTATAACAGCACATTACTTAGGAATCCTTCTGTGCTATATTGAACAAACAATTTAAATGCAGCAATGATCATATCTAGTAATATATTAAAATATTTGAAAATCATAATTACAAGAACTTAAAATGAAACTAAAAATGCAATCATTTAAACTTAAATCTAGCAACTAAAACTAGTTTATGAACAGTAAGTTTTTGAATTTTTTTAATATTATTTTAAAAGGACTGTTATCTGAGTTGCCTCATTTTAATGATGTAGAGAGTGAACTATAATTGATTATTGTTAATTAAGTTAATTAGCGATGCTAGTGAGCTTATATGACTCATTAGTATGCATCTTGAAGGTAGCCATCGGGGTCAGTGCCTCCCTTCTCAATTTTCCTTCTGTACTCTTTTCTGCCTTCTTTTGCGTCTCTTCTCTTTACAAATTGCTCGAACTTGCGGGATCTCTGCTTAGAAGGAGTGATATAGTCAGCGTTTTGCCAGAGAGCGTCTCCACCCATGGTTCCATCAAGGGCTTTAATAGGCTGAAGGCAGAAACGGGGCCCAATCTCAATAAGCAGGAGCTTCTCGATATCATCACTCTCTGTGAATTTCTCCTCGTGTTGATTGACAACTTGATAGTTACGGAACCAGATGCGGCCATCATAGTAAGCGAAGGATAACACATGATCTATGAATGGCTTGCTCTTAGGGTGGTTCTTAGGGGTGCCAAAGGCCTGAGTAAGCATTTCCTTTGCCAATTTTATTAATCAACCTCTACTCATTTTCAACTCTAATTCAATTGTAAGAAAGGTGAAGTATCGAAAGACTAGTCGAAAGAGAGAAGAGGTCTGCTAAACTTGAGGCAATTTCCAGTCAACTTCATCTCATCTGCAGTGTGCACATTTTGCACTGCAAATCTGATGCTAGGTCCCTTAGGAGACTTCATGAGCCACAAGTAGAAGTCATGCTTCTTGCGTTGCTCGAAGAAGAGACAGTTGTTGCAACTGCGTTGGAAGCAGAGCTCGTCAATTACATCCTTAGCAATCTTTCTCTCCACCTTGTTTTCTTTCTTGCCGTGAGGAAGCAAGTCTAAGAGGTCGCTCATCAAGTGGCGGAAGCGTGAGTTAACTCCTCTAGCGCATAAGACCAAAGTACGTTAGCGATTACGCCACTCCTTTGAGCTGGCGTCTTGATCCTTGAAGGCGTTCAACTCTGACTCAGGCTATACAATATTATTTATTTTTATTCTGCTATAAAGGGGAAATTGAAAGCTAGCATGTTGAATGCATTGAATTCTCTTGCAGATTAACTTACATCCTACTTGAGGCTTGCCTTGACCTTCTTTTCAAGTTCTTCTTTTGTGATTTTCTTGACTCCATTCTTGGCATATTTATCTTTCTTTGATGCATCACCTGAGCCTTTTCTTTAGCCGAGCTGAATTATTCACTAAAATAATTTAGAATTGCTCCGTGGTCACCGTCCTGACTTGCATTTTAAACTGAGTCAGCATCTGAACTGTCGTCACTTTCGCTTATGATGGGTTCTCTGTCCTCATCTAAATCCTCATCGAACTTAGACTTAGAAAGGCGTTCTAGCTGGGAGGCTTTCTTGAAGGCTGAAGACATTTTAGCAATAAATACTTATTAATAGGTAATTATTCAATTTTTATTGTGACTTATTACTCATGAATTAATTGATTAAATTAAGATATTATGTTGATGCTTAATTTCAATTTATCTATAATTATAAATTAATCTATAATAAGAAAAATAAAATGAGAAAGAGAGTTGCTATTTGTAGTCAATTTTAATCAGTAAGTTATAATTAATTTTTAGTAAAGTTAAAATAGAGAAGGAACAATGTTGAAATTAAATGTCAATTAAAGAATCAATTAAATTAGATAGATGTTAATCTAGGTTTAACATAAACAGAATTTTACTGTCTAGTTTATTTACTAAGCAGTTATATCATAATTAAGAAAGTTATCTCAATGGTATCATTTCTATTCAAATGAAGACAATATTTTTTATTTTTAACTTTGCTAATAAGTTTTTTTTTATAATTACAAATAAATCTTTAGCTTCTTTAATTTTAAATTCAATCTTGAAACACATTAAGGACATTTTTTAAATTCTACTAAAAATGCTTAAATACCTTAAGTTTAACATTTTTGCGATGGAGTTGATTTGAGAACTGGCTATTACTACTGACTGCATCTAAACCTTATAGTCAAAATGAAACTAAGATTGGATATGTAGTTATTTTTGAGTAATATAGCGCTTGTCTTCTATTTTTATGAAGAAACTAATTGTACACTACTAACCATCACTTTCTTTTCATATTATGGATAATTATTTTAACTTTATGGTATTAAATTTATATAGCCTATCTTTTGGCGTATTTATATTAAAAAGGATGATAATGCGAGACCATAATTATTTCTTGATACCAACTTTTTTATATTTTATTAATTTTTAATTTAATTTGTCACTGAGTTTTGTCTTATCAATAATTAAATAAAGGCTAATTATAAATAATTAATGTAAATAAAAAATTCTTCATTCCTGTTAATGTTTAGCATAAAGATGCCTCTTAGAGTTCTTGCCTTCACTTCTATTTCTGAATTTAAAACTGATTTGAAGTTTTTCTTCTGGCTGTTGAGGCAATTTTGACTCTTTATTCTTTCTAGTTTTGCTCCTATTTGCTTCTCTTTCCTTCTTTTTCATGAATTTGATAAATTTGTCCTTATTTGCATATTGCTTGAACTCCTGCAACTTTTATTTTGAAGTAAATACTTTCTTGTTCAAGTAGAGTAGGACTATTTCATTATTCTGAAGAATTTAAAAGAAAATTGAGAATTGTTTTTCCTTAAAATGCATGCTCTGAAGGTTCTTCTATTGAGTATCTCATTATATTACGTTTTAAATTTAAGATATTTTTATTTTAAATGTGGCACTTAATAGCTCTATTGTCAAGTTCAACAACATTATCAAAGACTATATTGAACTTAAGTAGCACTCAGACACCATTGAGAACGTGAAAGTCAAGATTCAGGAAAAAGAAGTTATCTCACTTCCTCAACAATGACTCATCTGCGCTGGAAAGTTTGACTTAAAATGGAATAAATTGAGTACTGAACACTTTTGGCAAAATAATCCTCATTCTTAAAACAAGTGGTGCATTTACTCAACCTACGATTACTTCAACTTGAAGGAGCAACTCTACTACTTTAAAACAAATTCACTATATGCTAATGTACCAGATCTTCATCAAAAAGTTGTACAAAAAGAACTACTACATTCCTCCCTCCACACGTTCCATTAAATTTAAATAGCTTAATTTATATACCGAATTAATAATATATATCTCTCTCTTTCAGTGTTCATCTTGCTTTATCTTAGTTATGGCAACCTTCTATTAAACATTAAATTCTGAGGTATAGTTATAGACTGGAATTCTTGGATGTACTTTTCCTGTGTTCTTTATTATTTTATGCTTTCAATTTTAAAGCGCTGAGACATTCTTGAAATTCTTAAGAACCTGCAGTACTAGTGAGAGGCAAGTGTATAGAACTTAATTTGCAGACTCCTGAAGAAATACACAACCCACATTACTAAGTAAATTGAACTAACTACGAAAATTGCAACAGAGAGGAATTGCACAGATGAACCAGAAAGATAGACACTACCTGCGGCTTATAGATTTTATTTTAAATAAATGGAAAATTTTTATACTAAATTTTTAATTACTAAAACAGCATCTTATATCCTTTCTAGATGATAAATGTATTTATTAAAAATTAAAACATAAAAATATTTAAGAGAAAGGTAATATTTATAATAATTTAATGATATGAAGTGGCTTTTTTAAAGATCTACCTGGCTAATATTTTTTATAAATAATATTTATAAATTTTATATATTTAAAGATTAAGATGTAAATGTTAAATAAATTTGCCAGTTTTAATTTGATAAAAAGAAAACTGTATTGTTACATTTTTCAATGCGGAATAAACAAATTTACTAATTTTTATCTTACATAGGATAATAACTGATTTTCTAATTCAGTACGATAAGTGCTGTTTTAAGAAATTGATTATTAATTATATTCCTAAAATTTTACTTTACTTTACTAGTTTTTATTTTGCAGTATTAATAAATTTGATGATTTAAATTGAATTTTTATCTTTAATCAGGATTCTCATCAATCCACCATTAAGGCTTTTCAGCAATTTGATATAGGCCAAAGTAAAGGGTAAGAATCTAGACAGCCAAAGATGCACTTTCAAGTATCTGGTACTCTTTTCTTTTGTAAGGTTTAAAATATCTATCTTAAAAATTTAATTATTCAATTCATGCAGATCTTTCGAATTTTTATAAAATGAGAAGAATTAATGGATAAAAAAACAAATACAAATCAGTTTGTTCTTAATTAATTTGATCATCTAATAAAGAGATTAAATTCCTTAAAATTGTAATTTTTTTCTCCACTCACAGATATTTCAATAAGCCTCCTCTAGGTTAATAACCGAAATTTTACATTAAACGATATAGAAGTTCGAGTTAAAGAATCATGATTAATATATAGCATTAACCACTTCTGCAAAGCATTATTTAGAGATATTTAATATAAAAGTCTCTCAGTAATTTTTGTTTTAATTTTAATATAAAAATTGTGGTTCAAAAAGTAAATAGAAACTCGACAACAATTTTAATTTTAAATAGTAAAAGCTCAAGTTTACGTTTTTCAATATATTTAAACTGATAATATTTTATTTAATCTTTTAAGAATTCGTTAGCTTTATTTGTGAGATTACATGAATTCTGTAGTTTTAATGAACTTATTTTTTAGTGTGTTTTTTTTTTTTAAAATAAAATGTAATTAAATTGAGAATGCAAACTTGAGTTAAAGAGATTTCTTAAATTTTAATTTTCTAAGAATGTAATTTCAATTTTATTGTCTCAATCTTAATCACAAATTATCGGAATAATATTAGATAAATAATTTAAGTTATTATTTTTAGGTTTCAACGTCAAATTAATTTTCAGCAGTCTACATAAAAACATTAAATGTAAATTTTGAAACAATAACTTACATGTAGTAGAGCATAATAATTAGCAAAGACTAAATAATATTGCTGAGTTTATATGTGACAGCAATAATAAAGAGGATCACTAATTTTCTCACAGCTATTATAACTAAAAATTTAATAAAAAAGAAAACAAATTAGATATTAAATTAAAATTGAATAAATCACTGGCAGATCACCATTCGATTCAGCATTTAATTTTAAGAATTTTTTATCCTTGTAACTGCTGTGTGGGAGCACTACTCAGTAATGAGCTATAAACGACACAAGTTTTAATTACGACGATGATGAAGATGATGAAGAGTGCGTGAGTCATATCTCACTTCTAAGAGGTGATCCTTAGATGTTGAAAGAAGAAACTCATATTAATTTTTGATAAGCTATCGAATAAGTTACAGATCAGGGGGTGAATATATGATTTTAACTGACACGAAGTTGCAACTCTCCATTCATTATTTAACCAATCAACGATTTTAATTTAAATTCCTACTATATTCTCAATAAATTAGACATTCTTAATTTTTATTATGTTTTATAATTAAAAAAAACCTTATTTTAATTTAAAAAATTTATATATTTTTAATTTTGCAGGATAGATTTATAAAGAAATATATTTGACTTTACAAACTTTAAATGAAGAATTTGCTATAGAATCTAAAAGCAGTTGATAAATTAAAAAAAAATAGTCCGTGTCAAACGCTAGATTACTCAAAAATAACTATCCTATCTCAGTTTCATTTTGATTTTCAGGTATAGTTGTTGTCACCCTTATCAGTAGTAATAGCCAGTTCTCAACGTCAACTCCATCGCAAAAATGTTGAGAGTGACACACTATACTCTCGCTAAATGCAATATATTCTCATTTTTATTAAATTTTGGTGTTTTAAATAAAGATCTAGATCTTATTTATTTTGTTTTTTTCTTTTACTAAAATATATAAGAATTAATTATTCCTCTATTAATTTATAATAAATGTTGTATTTTATAATATGACTTCCCAATAGAAAAATTATTTTTTAAACCCTTATCTTAAAAATCTCATTCCAAATTCTTTATTATGATTCTGAGGCTTTGCTACTTTTTAATTCTGTTCTTTATTATATTCCCTTTTTATGATTAAGTATGCTAAAAGAGGCATTGCTAATCCCCAAACTAAAATACTAGGTATAGCAAAATAGAGAACAAGTGTTTTCTGATCATTCAAAACCCCATAATATGATAAGAAAGTGAAAATAAGTTGTGTATAATTAATTTCTTTATTAATACTTATAATCATGCGAGTCAAACGCGAAATTACTCAAAAATAACTACATGATCTATCC
>JAJKFJ010014796.1:0-10885 GCA_027382625.1 Tetmemena sp. SeJ-2015 | reverse complement strand
TCCACTATAAAATAATTATTGTCTCTTATAGCTGAGGATTTAGAGGAAAATAAAATTAATTTAGATATTAAATTAAAATGGAATAAATGAGTTGTAGTTGAAGTGTGTCCAATTTAAATTAGAATTAGACCATTCGATTCATCATGAAATTCTAAGAACTTTATATCCTTGCAGCTTTTGTGTGTGAGCACGCATTCAAGAAAAATAAGAGATAAAAGTTTAATCTTAAAGCTTATTTTGAAAGTGAGTCCTTAAGCACATCATTTATCGCAGCTGAGAGCTGCTGTAAAGTTGTTTAAAAAAGTAACTCATATTAATTTTTGAAAAATCATCGAACAAGATACAGATCTAGAGTGTATGAGCTATAAAAATGGCCATGAAGTTGTAACTCTTTATTTATTATTTTAACCAATCACCGATTTTAATTTAATTCTCAACTATAATAACTTACGAATTCCTCCGTTGAAGCCTAAAGCACTTAGAACGTCATCAATTGATTCCGGCAATTGCGACCAATAATTGTTCAAAGGGAAGTCATTTTTAGTCAGACTATTTTTGAAGGTTTTTAAATCGTATGCTGTGCAAAATTTTAATCTGCATAATTTAATTTAACTTTTATAGAGTGCAGAGAATATATTTCGTTTTTCCTTAGTCCAAATTACGCTTTAGATTGATATCTTCTCTAACTTGTTTCATCATTTCCCTGCCGTTTAGAATAGGCATATCTTAGTCCACAAATACAAAGTCAAAATTTTTATTCTTCATTAAGGAATCTGCCATATCTTATCCATCTATATAGGTTTTAGCTTTCATATTTTGGTCTGTTTGAGGACCAGTAAATTATCTCTTAATCTTATAAAGTGGTTCTGGTTCGTCAAGAAGCAGATTGATGTAACTGCTAGAACTTATCCTTCGAACAGGCTTATATTTGTTACTATTCAAGTCGTCTTAACTCTCGAAGGAAGTGTTGTGAATCGAATTTCATGTTCAAAAAATAAAAAAAAATATAATAAATGAATAAATAAATTACTTTAGATAACAAAATTTTCTTTAATAAATCTTCACTATTTATTGAAATAGATAAAAAGATAAAATTTGAACTATCAATTTATGGATGAATTGAATTTTCAGAAAGATCTGGAAACAATTCAAAAGACTTTCTAACTTGCAATCCTTGCTTTCTAGATACCTCTTGCAATATTTATAATCCTTCCAAACCATTCTAGGCCTAAAATATGTTTAAATATAATAAATCATTAATTTACTGTCTCTATATGAGGCTATGGTAACTAAAGTTAGGAGCAAGTTTGTTTCAAAAGCAAATCTAGAGCCATGATATTTATTAAGAATTAAATAAGAACAAATTTCATTATTCTAAAGCTTTGTTCAAGTAAAAAACACATGCACAAAAAATCGCTGAATCATTTCGATCATTTTCCTCGGACAAAGAAAAAATATATTTTTCTTTTCATATTAATTTTGTTTATATTAAAAGATGAGTCATCGACTATGAGTATTCTTAACTTTTTCTTTTCTGTTTAAGTCCTTTAAAGAATTATTTTCTAAATATAAAATATAAAACCTAGGAACTGTGAAATTAGATTTAAAGACTGATTTTCTTTGATTCTTTTCTCTCTTAGCTTCTTTAATTGGAGGCATAATTGTCTAATTAGTTTCATCATTGCCAACTTAAGCCGGTTTAATAGAATCAAATACGAAGTTGTAGTCGTCATTCATGTAAATAAAGTCTAATTAAGGTCTGCTTTCCGTAAAGCTTTCAGACCTCTATTCTTTTTAAAAAAATGCTAAATATTTCAAATTCGCTGAATGGAGATTTCAGAGTTCCACTGAATGAGAACTTATTTTGATCTCCTTGGAGAAATTGTCTCTTGTTAACAAATGGGCCCGGGGTTCCATTATCGTTCTGTGTGAATTTTATCTTTTCTATGGCGACGTGGAAGTCAAATTATGTGCCCTAATTTTCTTTAGACATCACATCAATACCTCCTCCCATCAACTCAGTTATCTTTTTGCAAATAGTTAATCCAAGTCCAATCCCTTGCTTATTCATGTGAGCGCTAGAAGAAAGCTTTCCAAATACTCGGAATAGATTCTCAAGGTCTTATTTGTTGATGCCAATTATATGGTTTGATAAATGTTAAGAAAAATTTAAGTTTTTTTCTTAATGCCTGAGTCTTCTACGGTAACTTTTAAAATATGTTTCGGCTTTTAAGTTGCTTGTTTTTTGAATAGCGAAAAATCCCGTTTGCCGGAGACAGACTTTAAATTGACCCCTTTTTCTTGAGAAAGACCTTCCAAATTTATCTCATTTTGTAAATTATTTTCAGAATTAGTAATTATTTCTTCTGTCAAACTCATACTAACTTTTACTGTCCCATTTTTAGTAAATTTAAGAGCATTGCTTATCAAATTGAGTAATACCTATGTATATAAAATTGCAATTATAGAGAAATAATTTGATTATAAAAATTACCTGCTTGATTCTTTTTCTGTCTGTCCATATTTGAATTTCGTTCAACGGGATATCCCTGGGATTTGTTTCTTCCTCTCTTTCACTCTCTTGAGAAAAGCTCTATATATTCATCACCTCATCAGAAACATTCCTCTCTCTATTTTCTTCTTCTTTTACAACTGATTAGCTACTCTCAACAATGAGTTTCACATTCTTTTAAGAGGCCTGAAATTCCAGCATTTAGAAAACTTGCCTCGCTAAGTCAACTGGATTGACCCAGGAATTTTCTATACTTAGCTTGTTAAACTGCATCATACTCAGATCCATTACATCTTCAACCATATTCTACAAAAAGCTTATGCTCTCCTGTTGCTGCTTTAAGATTTTAAAGTCATCCTCATTCTTTCTTAAAGTACTGCTTATAATGTGTAAATATATTATGCTCGTATTGACTAACACCTGATTAGAAGCTGAAAGTGAATTAAGGGGAGTTCTCAGATCATGAGCTATTTAAGCGAAGAAGATAGTTTACATCTTTAAATATTAAGTGAAAGCAATTAATTAGCTTATCTTGTTCTTAAGGAGTATTTTTTCTCTGTGCATAACTTGCGTATTGTCTGTGAGTATGAGAATCTTTTCAGCTCCTTTCTTAATTGTTACCTATTAGAGTTCAAGGTAAGGTTTTAGATCTCCTACTAGCTATATTTAGGCCTTCTCTTAGTCGAGTTTTGAAAGGACATCGTGAAAGAAACATTCTTTCTTCAAAATATTTCTAAATAAGTCTCATAGCATTTCTAAAGTATTTAAAATGAAGTGAATTTCTGTATCAATAACATCTGATAAAATATTTAATTCACCATCTCTCCAGTGGTAGAATCATGCGAAATGAGCTTGCATCTCATATTCCGTAGACCCTCTGCCATATCCTTATTCTTAGTAAACTTTTACTTCTTTATAGATGTATTCCCTTGGCTTGAGGAAATCCCCTCCTCATAGCTATCTATTCCCGATTTACCATACTAAGTGTCGTCTGAGCCACTTTCATAGTTTGTTTTGTAGCCATTTTGAGTCTGGCAAACATCACGCGCTAGCTTATTCATGTAGGAGACCTTTTCACAATCTTTGTCGAAGATTATGATACCTTGAGGGAGCCGATTCAAGATCTTCCTTAAATTTTTCTCCAGCTCATAAATCAATAAGAAGAATAAGAAGCAAGAATATATCTTAACTCTTGAAACTCTTCGAAAAAGTAGTACATAGACTCCTGTAAACTTTGCTTGTATTGAACTATCCTCCCGCAAATCATGAACTGAATGGCCAAGTTGACTATAGCTCCATATGGCAACTTCTCAAATCCTATTATCTAAATCACTCTGAAATTATAAATTTTTTTTCAAGCAACGATCCACTCAAATATATGCCATAATTGGTGCTTTAAAAATGGAAATAAGAACAATCTTTTCTTTTTTTTAAATCTATTTGAAATAAGACACAATCTTATTATAACAAACTATCCATTTTAAAATGTGTAAAAAGGCTTTAATTGTATCAAAATTTTATTTTTTTAAAAAATCTTTTAAAGTCAAACCAAAGCCATTATAATCATTAATCTTTTTATATAACTTATTTATTTTTTTTTCAAAATTTATGAAATGCTTGAATTAAAAAAATAATATATTAAAATAGGAAAAGCCCCATACTCCAACATCTTTTTATTGGTATATTTTAAATTAAACATGGGTTGCAAAGAGTATCTTCCAGTCGATAGTAGTCATTATGCAAAATGCCAAGTGAAGGAAAGCCTTTGCCACGTCCCTATATTATAGATTAGAGAAATGCATTCATAAATATAAAAAATAGGAGATTAAGAAATTTGACAACTCCCCCTTCTTATCTTACATATCAAACTAAACAAATATTTACTGTCTCTTTATTTCCACTATGAATCCTTCCATTCAATGTCTTATAAATTATTTTTAAAAATTTTTATAATTATAATCATCTTTAAATTCAAATGATGTCTAATTTGCAGCGATAAACTTAAAATATCATTTAATCCATATTAGAAGAACTTAGAAAAGTCAATACATCCACAGGAAATGAAACTATAAGGAATATAGCAATGCATATGACAACGCTCTATTTCAAGATTGTCTATTTTTAAATAAATTATCTAATTCATTTCACCTCCCTTCCATTTATTCAAATTTTTAATTTCTTTTTATTAATTAACTATGAAAAATTCTCAGAATTGAAAAAATAATTTATAAATTACTTTTTAACTCTTCAGTTTATTTTTTAATAATTCTGTTATTGAATTAATTAAAAGAAAGTTTCATTGATTTTATTTCTTAATTAAAATAATTGGATGAATACTTTCGATTATTTATGTGATTGCTACCTAGCAAACTACTGTCCCTAATACCAATGATATGATGTAAAAGAAAAAAATAATTCAAATATTAAAAATGTTCAGCAAGTAATAATTCTTTTTGGTGTTCAAGCTACTTAATTAAAAATTATTTTATCCTACGTATTTGATAAATTGAAAATTATTTTATCACTAAAAAAGTTTTAATTTCAATTCTAATTTATAGCTTATTTAACTTCTAACTTTACTTTATTTTAATAAAAAATGAGTTAAATGATTTTTAAGCAGTTGATTATGTGCGTAACCATTATTAAAATGAGAGGTCTGATTACATTTTGAAATGCAACATCCTAAAACTATTATTAGCAGCATTTTAGTTTGTTACCTCTCCTCTAAGCCATGGTGGAAATCTCAAAACTTAAGTAAATGCAATTTATTTATAATTAGCATTCAAATTATAAATAAAAACTATATAAATAGATAGATTTTGAATACGAGAAGTAAAAATGTTTCTTTTATTATTTCGATTTAGGTTTCGATTTAGGAATGGACAATTTTAGTAAAAACTACCTTAAAAAATAATACGATAGTCAGCAAATTAATCATAGATTCTCTTAAATTATTCTCTTCATGATAGAGAAAGATTGCATAAACTATTTAAACTACCTCCATTCTTTCTGAATGAAGAAATTTTCTCCTTACAGTTAAAATTTATCCTATCGAAATTTTGTCCTATTTTTAGTGAATTTTTTCGGCTCTAAGACAAAAAATAATTTTAAAATAAAAAATAGATTATGAGCACTTTTATTTCTTCATTGATTTTCTTCTTATTATATTTATTTTAAAACGAAGGCGATAATACCAATATTTTAGAGAAATCTACACTAAAAAGCAAGCTCTTTTGCTTTATGCTTGTACTATATTTAAGCCAAAGCATTTTCCTCATTTTGCCATTTCACCCGTTTATTCTAAAAAGACTTTCTGCTTTTTAGTCCCTCCTCAATCATTTTAAAGTTAGAATGGTGAATTTTAAGTATAAAAATAATTTTCTCTATTTCATTTAGATCCATTTCCTTGTACTTAGAATTATACTTCCCTTCAATGTCTTCCTCATCTAAAGAATATGGTCATTTAAACTTTCCTTTTTAATCATATTATAATTCTTTAATAAATTTAAAATATCCTTTGTCTGAGACTAGATTATTCTTTCTTTTGGGTTTATTATTTTCACTTGGTGCTCTTTATCTACTTTTCTCCTGAATAAGTAAATTGTATATAATAATTATTATTCTTTATCTTATTAAACTCCTTAATTTTATTGATATAATAAAATCTTTATACATTTTATTTGCTTATATATATCTATATTTTAAAGTAACAGCGATCTCAAAATCTTTTGAATCACAAAAAGCAAAAAAAATTAAATTTATTTTTTATTTTATTAAAGTATAAAAAACTTATTTAAGCAAAAGTTGAATCATTTCTCTTTGTTTTTATGTTCTTTATATTTTAGTGATTTTATATAATGGTTGTAATAATATTAATAATACTTTGAGGCAACTCCTCCACAATATATAATAAAACAAATAATAAGAAATAATAAATTATTCTAGGCAAGTGCAAATATATTAAAAATAATTATATCTTGAACTAGCTTTTAAATAAACTTCAACATCAAAGTTCACTCAATTTTTATTTCTCAAAGATCTTTTAAACCATAATCATTGCTAGAATACAATTTTATATAGTAAATTGGATTTAGAGAAAGGTTAACTTTAATAACCTTTAAAATGTAAAACTCAAACTTAAGCAGAAAATTAAAGCAATAAGATGAGTTAAGGTAGAAAAGTTAATTAAGTTAAGAACAACTAATCAATAAAGGGATTATAAGAATTGAAGTATTGAGAAGCAAACATTGGCTTAGAAAGATTTTAATATAAAGAATTATTACCTGTTAAGAGTTTTATATCTTTTTCAATTTTTTAAAAAAATCCTTTCACATTTTAATCTCTAAATATAAATTATCTTTATGATAGCTTTATTATATCTACAAATTTTTTCTCATTCCTAAAGTAAACTTTAAAGATTTACATTTTGTCTTTGAATCTGGGTATTTTTTTTAAAAAAATATTGATGTAACTTAAAATTGATAATTATTAAAAGTATGGGACTCAAACTTTTCTGAATTTATTTTTGTCAACTTATCTTCAGGTATTTATTTCTATTTTTGAAAATTGTTCTTTATTTATATACAACTAATTCATCTTGACATAAATCAATTAAAACAAATAAAATTATGAGAAAATATATTCAAATTGTAAATGATTATTTAAAGGGTAAAATTTGAAACATAGAATGTATCTAGGACATATTATGTTTCTTCAACTCTTTGAAATAATCCGTTATAATTCCAAAACATCAATAGGTTTCTCCACTATAAAATAATTAATCTGAAACTTTACTTACGCATCCCTCCGTTGAAACCTAGTGCACACAAAATACTCTCTATTGGTTAATCGAGCTTACAAAAGTCATTTTAATTTGGAAAATCAGACTCTTTCAAACTTGCTTAGAAAGTTTTAAGATCATAAGCAGTGCAAAAAATTTTAAATGCTAATCTTAGAATAAACTATTTTTTTTTAGTGCAGAGAACATATTTCGTTTTGCCTTAATCAATTTCTTGTTTGAGATGAATATCTTGGCTGACTTATTTCATCATTTCCTTCCCATTTAGAATAGGCATGTCCTAGTCTACAAATACAAAGTCAAAGCCCTTTTGTAGAAGACATTAAGCAGTATTTTAATCATCTTAATCTATCTTAGTCATCATATTTGGATCAGTATGAACTCCAGTAATTTATCTCTTGATCTTATAAAGTGGTTCAGGTTCTTCAAGAAGTAGATTAATATAACTGCTTGAACTTATCCTTCTAACTGGATGGTACTAAAGATCTTTCAATTCTTCAAAACTCTGGAAGGAAGTATTGTGGATCGAATTTTCAAAAACTGAAAGCATAATTTAAAATATATAAATTTTCTGCTTGACTTGATTGATTGATTTAAAGGCTGATAAGACAATTTTATAATGTTCAAATATTTTTATGCGTATAGGGCTAAAGGGCTTTAACGTGACGCAACAAGCTGGCCCGTAATTTCACCAAGGAGGGTGCTTGAGAATCCTTCTTATTTAGTTCCAAACTTTGGTCTGTATCTTTGCACAATTTTGATAGATTTACAAAAATGCGGCCCTCCCCTTTCGACGCTCCGTTTAAGAACCGCAATTGTGATCCAACCAAAAGCTCATTAAATGTTGAGACGGTGAAGTTGGTGATCTGATTGCTTCCTTTATATCAATTGGCAGTTAACACGCGGCCCGTGCTGGTGCCCTTACACAGACTTGAGAATCTCTTGCAGGTTTTTTTTTTTATACCAATCTTAGTAGCCTGTATTCCTTGCATGCTTTTAATTTGTTTGAAGTCATATATTGCTAAACGAGAAAGTTTTATGATTCTTCAGTGACTTCCAAGTCCTACTTAATTTGCGGTATTTGTGGTCACCTATTCACTAACTTTCTAATTTAATATTTTTTGTTTGACATGTAAATAAATCAATAGGTCTTCTCTCTTTCTTTCTCGACACTTCTTGTAATATTTATAACCCTTCCAAACCATTTGAAGCCTAAAACATGTTTAAATATTACCAATCATTGATTTACGGTCTTTATATGAGGTTGGGGAAGCTTAAGGGCAGAGCAAGCTTATTTCAAAAGTAAATCAAGAGCCATAATATGCCTGATAAATTTTGAAGTACTGAATTAAATATGTTTTTCTAAAATTAATTAAGAAAATATCTTTTGGACAATCTAAAAGTGAAATAACTATTTAGAATTCATTAATGTTTAGAATTCAAAGCCTTTTTTTTACTTTAGAAATTTATAAGGGACTAGCTACAGGTATTGAGTAAGAGAGTATAATTATAATATGATTAAGATGAATTAAGAAGAATTCATTTATCTTTAACGATTAGTTCTCAGGAAGGAAATAAACAAAGAAGGTCTTTATAAATTTATTTTATTTCATACAGTTTATCCAAATAAAATTTCATTATGGATTTTTATCGCTCTATTTCAGTTCAAGTGTAAACTTGAATAAATTAATATACCTTTTAAGTTCTAAAGTTTTCTAATGCTCATAAATTATTAACTTTTTTAACTACTGAGAAAAAGAGATATCACCTCAAATTATAACAAATCTTATCATGTTTTTTTGTTTTTTTTTTTAAAATAGGTAAACTGCCAAAATAAAAATTTCGATGCTATAAAATCCTCTATGTTGAGTGGTTTCTTTTAATAATATGGAATCAAAGGACAATCGTTTAACTCAAAATATAACTCCTTATATAAATAAGCTACCAGAAATTCTATAAGGAAAAAAATCCATTTATTTCTCTTAGAGATTACGACATTATCATTAGCATCCCACTGTAAAAGAAGAATAAATTTAATCTAGGGTAGAAGAGCAACTACTATCAGATTAGTGTATACTACAATTAAATGGAGTTCTCTCTCACATCAAATTAGATCTTAAATTTCATATTCAAACTGCCCATCTACTGAACTTACTTCCCCATACATTAAATAAGAAAATTGAGAAATACTTATGTTCTGCTCAATGACTTTTAACTTTCTTTTCTTTAGCCAGCCTAATTTTGCTTCTCAGAATATGATAATCTTTTAATTTAATAAAGTAATATATAGATAATTTACAAAAGAATATTAAATTGAATAGTTAAATTTTACTATTGACTAATTCCATTTATTATGTCGCTCTTAAATCCAAACTACTAAAGTAATTTATATCAATTTGATGATATTAAATGGCGAATCATCAACAATGAGTATTTTCAATTCTTTTCTTTGAAGCAAAATCCTACAAAAACAGTTATTTGTAATGAATAAATACCTTTTGATATTATTTTTTTTCTTAATAAGAGATTTTCTCTTTTTTTATTCTCTCTTAGCTAGTAAAATTGTAGGTAAGCAGGTACTTTTATTTTCATCTTCTATATCTCTTTCCTTTTTAAAAGAATCAAACACAAAACTGTAGTCATCATTCATGGAGATAAAGTCTATTTGAGGTCTACTATCTTATCTTGAAATACTGTGAGATCTTTTTTCAATTAAAAAAAACAGTATACAATTAAATTCACTGAAAGGAGATTTTAAAGTTCCATTGAAAGAAAATATGTTGAGATCACCTTAGAGGAATTTTTACTGGCTGATTTATGGGCACAGGAATTAATTATTGAGAGCTGATGCTGACTTTTCTTTTTTGGAAAATTTTATCTTTTCTACAGCTATATGAAAATCAAATTTTGTGCCTTCTTTTTCTTTAGACATGACATCGATTCCTCCTCCCATCAACTCCGTGATTTTTTTGCAAATAGTTAATCCAAGTCCAATCCCTTGTTTATTCATGTGTGAACTTGAAGGTAACTTCCCGAATACTCTAAATAGACTTTCAAGATCTTACTTGCTTATCCCAATTATAAAATTCTAAATCATAACTTAGAGTTGCAAGTTTTTATTTTATTAATGCCTGAATCTTCCACCGAGACTTTCAAAGTGTGTCTCGTTTTTTGAGTTAATAGCTTTTTGAATCGAGAATGATCACTCTGTCCATATTTCCTAATATTTTAGGCTCTATTTTCAAATATTTCATCCATATTTTTTTCCTAATTCCAACTCTCTGAGGCTGAGTCAATTTCTTCTTCTAAGTTCATGCAAACTGTGACAGTCCCATTTTTAGTGAACTTAAGTGAATTGCTAATCAAATTCAATAGCACCTATAAATAAATTTAGATTAAATAAGTTAACTATTTTATTCTTTTCTTGTCAGTCCATATTTGGAGTTCATTAAGAGGGATGCTATTCTTTGGAGTTATATCCTCTATCTCACTATCATAAGAGCTACTCTCTAAGCTGACCATATGATCAGAAATATTTCTTTATCTTCTCTCCTACTATGTGAACAGTTAATCAC
>JAJKFJ010014792.1:0-10888 GCA_027382625.1 Tetmemena sp. SeJ-2015 | reverse complement strand
GGTAATGATTGGATGAGAGATAATAATTTCTTTAGGCTTTTTCAGGACTCCCTTGGGACAAAATAGGTGGTTGGCGCAAGACTAAGCACTCCTATCTGTTTTCAATTTCAGATGGAGGCCAAAGTGGGGGAAACAGAGAGCCATTCATATGTAGATTGAGAAATGATATCACTGATGCTCAATTGAATGCAATATAAAGACAAATGAACAAAATTAAATGGAAGATAGAATTAAATTCGCATTAAGAATAGAATCAATATCAATTGTGGAGAATGAAAGTTATTTTGTTAAAAATAGTTAAATTACAGGAAGAGAGAAACATTTTTAATTTATTACTACTAAAAAACTATCTTTAAAATTTTAACTTTATATTTAATATCCTTTCTAGATATCCTATTTTTATTTTGATAATTCAATACTCATTGATTTTGATTAATTATGTTTCGATATTCTTTGGAAAATTTGTGTTTACTTTAGCGAGCGATACGGATTAGTTTTCGGAAACGGCGACTTCACAATAAATTTTGACAAAATTGAAAAGAGCTAGTCTAAGCTTGGGCAAACATATGAGATTCCTCAAGTAAGTTCTATTTGTGTCCTCTTAAATGCGTCTAGGGTTTGAATGAAAGTTGCCTTGGAGGATAAGTTAGCTCTTGGAATATAAAAGAAATTGAAATATTTGGATTGGATCTATACAAGTGACTGTGAAAAATGAATAGTTTAAATACAAGTATATAATATTTGCTAATTATACATTATTTTGATCTATTGTTTAAGGAAAAATTAAATTAAGGAAAAATAATATAATCAGTAATTCATCTTACAGTTAGCACGCAAAAGTTAACTTAATATTTATCTAATCATAGATCAGAACACATCCGTAATTCAAGGAAATCTCACAATATTATAATTTTGATTATTTTTTGAGGGTTTAGTTAATCATTACGCTCACTTTATTAATCTGTCTGCTATGCTCTCCTGAAACAAGAGAGTCCGATAAATGTGAGATGGTCTAAATTTTACTAGGTTTAAAATATAAATTAATTGTAAAAAATAAAATATCCGCTACTCTTGCCTCTGTGGACTAATTAGAAATATTTCTCGATATTTGATAATGATTTAAATTGCTTCATCCTCTTAATCTATTTCTATTCTTTTTTTCTTAGTCTCAAAGTGACTGGAATGAACAACTATACCAGCAAAATCAAGATCTATGTTTACAAAAAATTAATTAAAGAGCAAAAAGTTATAATATTATATGATTAGATAAAAATAATATTTTATTTTTCTTATTTTTTATTTTAAATTAGGTATATCTAAATTTACTATCTTGACCGATCATTTTTTGAAATCATAGTAAAATATAGTAGAATTTGAATAAAAGTGAATATATTTTTTATATTTCTGCTTGTGGAGAAAAAAGTTCTCCTGGAAAGCCTATTTAGTAGTAATCTTTAGTTTCAAACTTCCAGCTGACATTTTGGTTCAAGAATACTTGGGGTCCTAGTTCTCTCAAGTATTGAAACTTCAAAACATTTTCTATTAAAGGAATTAATATTTTTAATTTAAATTTTAGGTACTCTCTTATATATTTTAGAATTAAAATTAAAATTCTCTGTAGTTTATAGATGCTTTTAATATGCCGTATTTGTTATGATTTTAAATTAAAATTAAAGAGATTATCGTGGAAGCTTTCGTGATAAAAATACCGCTTGCTTTAGCCTTTTAACTTCATTAGGTATTGTTTATAACCACATAAAAATTCTCATATTTTTAAATAGGAGCCAACATTTCAAATAAGATCAATTTTTAAATTATTATAATTAAAAAGTTTCAATTATAATTAATGATTTGGTAAAATTATAAACAAAATGGTGCAATATTGATAGAGTTAAATTTTTTATTACACCGATCAGGACCTTGTTCAATTGTTAATATAAAAAACGAATTTCTATTTCTTCTTTGATAATCTTTTTATCAATTCTCTAAGCCAAGAAAAAATCGCTCATTTTTTCTTCTCATCTTTAGTTTATTTTTGTAGCTTATAACACTCTTTAGAGCTCTCTCACATTAAAATTGTATCGATTAAAAATTTATGATTGTTTTAAAAATTGAATATAATGATGAAATTTGTATTTGAATTAGAGATAGGTAGGTCAATAATTGTTACCCCCCTCCCGTTAAATCCATTTTAACAAATATCTTCTTAATTCTATTTTTAAATAAATTCTTAGCATTATTTATTGTGGTCTGTAAATTTTCAATAACAGTTCTTAAGAAAATAGTTCTACAGTTTGTCCCTAGTTATTCATATATTAAGCTATCTTTTGAGCATTTTTTTAAGTAGATGGATTTTTCATTGACTTTAATTCTTTCTTTGGCGTGAGGTAGAAAACTTAATCATTTGAAAATAAGCCACTTTCCTAAATAAAAAAGCTTGATCTGTTGCTTATATGGCCATCTAGTATGCAATAGTTTTGCCAATTCTCAAAACAATAATCTTAGATATGCTAGAGATTGTATTCAATTACAAATTAATTTTTAAAATGTAATTCCAATCTACCATTAATTTTACTTTTTTAGAGTCTATAGAGCTTCAATTCAAAACCTTTTAAATTGATTTAAAATTAAATAATAATAATTTATATTTTCAAGATTGTCACTCCAAAATTAATGGTTTAAATTTAATTACCCAAAATTAGAGGTAAATGCTCCATATGAGTTAATAGACTGTTCTTAATAAAGTTTGAAATCATTTTAAATTTAAGATTCTTAATAACAATTCGAAATAAATATTAATATAGAATGGAATACCATACTACAAAGCCTTCAACATATAAATAGATGATTGCTTAGCGCTTCAGTCACTGTTCAATCTCTTTGAAATTAAATGAGGAGTTGTAATTGTCTTACGAACAACTTAACTAATAAATACCTCTTTTTGTGGATACCAACAATAATTTTTAAATTGAAAACAGATAATAAGAACTATTTTCCATTAAGTAATGCACATTAAAAATTGCTGAAGTTTAAAACTTTCTGTAAAAATAACAATTCTGATCTACTTTGAGATTATCTCTTATAGATTTTAGCTAGTATGAACTAATATGGATCAAATACGAATGCATGATAAGCGAAAATGCTTTTTAAATGCGATTTTTGACACAAGGATAAGAGTACTGGCTAGTATTTAAGTAAGTGCAGAAGACATCTTTAGCTAATAGTTGATAATTTTAGTACTTTGATAAGTTTTTTCCATCTTTTTAAGACTCTATTGTAGCTTACTTTCTCCATATTCAGCTTCTTTCTAGAATATTTTCTTTTCTAAACTATAAAGCTTCAATATGACTAGCAATATTGTATCTTACCTGAGCTAATGTTGTATCTTAACCTTATTCAATTGTTTTAGATTTTGCTAAAAATTCCTATGGAGAACATTTTGTATTGACTCGTAGTGTCTGTGGAAGCTGACCTCTTTCTAATCCATTTATTCTAAAAGTCTTTTATATTTAATGAATTTATTAAATATCAGCTACAATGTACATCAAATCACATTTGCATTTTAAAAATTATTTTAGCTTATATTCGTATTTGAGCAATAATGCCTTCTTATAAAGTTGGCAATTTTTAGGATTATTGAATTTTAATTAAAAAGAAAAAGATAGTTCAATAATAGTTTAGCATTTAAAAATATCTTATATAACCGCTAGTTCTTTGTAAAGATTTAACTTTAATTTGATTGATTTGTTTATCTATTAAAAGAATTGAAGAATGAGAAACTTATCAGTGATTGTACTATTTTAAAAAATAATTTAATGTTTTAACAGTTTAAAGATCTTAGTTTAATTCAAGTATAAATAAAGAGTCTTGGTGTATTTTTTAAATAAATAATTAAGCTTTATTTGGAAGGTGATCTGATTTAGTCTATATTTATTTGTGATTAAGAAAATTCCGAGACTTCAAAACAAATATACTTGCTGCATAAAATAACAAATGCATTATAAATAAAATCTATTTTAGATTTTGTAAAAAATAATAATTTTATTTGCATTAATTGAGTCTTCTGTTAAATAAGACATTCTTGTTTATTAAAATATTGTCAAATATTAAAATAAGGGCGATAATAATTATGTTTATAAATGAGAGAGAATAGATGATAAACTCATTTCAAAAACGAAAATATTTAATTTAAAAAAAGAAATAAAAAAGCCAAAAAATCCAAATTTCTCAAGCAATCATAAGCATTCTACAAAAATTAAATTTTGTGTTTACTTTGAGTTACTTGAAAGAAGATTATATTAGATTAGAATTAAAATTTTATCCATAAAATTGCTTAAACATAAATTAGGTATTCTTAATGAAGTTATTGAATTTACAAGCAAATTCTTATTCTAAAATATGATATACAGATAGCATATAAGCTGTCCAAATTATAAAAAATTTTATCTCTTATTTATATTATTTTGTTTTTAATATAAATTCTATTTCTTTTTTTTTAATTTATGTTTGAGAATTCCTACATCAATCTTACGAATTTGATTTATTAAAGATATAAAATAAATAATTATTCTTAAATAGGAGATATAATTCTGTTTACATCTCTAACTTATTGATAGATGAAAAATATTGGATTTTAAATTTAACTTGTTAATTGATTAAAATTAATTTTTAGAGGTTGAAGAATCTCAAATTTACAAAACATGGCGCAAATAGGTGCAGCTTAAAATTTTAGATCTTTTTTTCTTGACACTTTTTTTTATATTTCATGTTTTAAACCAAAAGGAAAAAAATTATAAGTAATGTTAATCAATCATAGCAGATGAGGAAAGATAAAAGAGATTATTTTTAATAAACTTATTATAATTTTGACTACTGAATTAGAAAATTTTTTCATTCATAGAAAACCATTCATAATTTAAAAGTTTTATCTTCATTTATTGCGTTGTAAAATTAAAATATATATTCACTAATTATGAAAGCTTAAAATAAGTGTTCTATCCAATTCTAAATTCATCTCTATATATCTATAAATAGTTTGTGATTATTAATTTACAGTATTTTATTCATTTAAAAAAAAATATTTAAGTTCTATTTTATAATTTGGAGTGAATTAAATTAATTTTCAAATCTTTTATGAACAAATTTTTCAAAATATAAAAATATAATTATTCAATGATTTCACTTAATTAATCTTCTCAAATTTACCAGAGTTCATAGTTTTTAATTTGATAGTTCGTGTTTGATTCTATTCCGCATTAATTTTTAAATTAGATTAAATTTTTACTTTACTGTGCTAAATCCTAAGGTAAAAAAGATAAATAAATATATATTTTCTTATTAAACTCTTTCTAATAAGTACTCAATAAAATTAAGAACAAATTTTTCAGGAAATAAATACTAAAATTAGTAGTGGTATGTTTAGATTTGATAAATAAAAAAATAGATAGATAAAAAAATGTAAAAAGTAAAAACAAGCACTGCTAAGAGCTCTGCAATAATTTTAAAAAGAATTTAAGCAAATTAAAAATTTAATTTCTTATAAATTAATTTATTAAAGATAATCTTTTTAATCATTGAAATAGGTATAAATTGTTGGTTAATTACCAAGCAGAGTAAATTTTTTTCCTTTAGATTGATTGAATTTTAACTAAATAAAAAATATTGAATTTGTATTTCATATTCTCCAAATTCACTTTCGTTGTTAATAATTTCACAGTATTGTAGTTGCATCTTTGATATTATTTTAATATTTTACTTTAAGATTTCTTTCTACTTATGTAAAACAAATATCTAGAATATGATTGCTGTGTAGAAATTAAATTGTGAGGAAATAGGGAAACTCATCATAATTTGAATAATTAAAATTGCAAAGTGAATTAATAAGATTTTAAATAGGCTTCAGGAAATCTCCTCTTTTGAAGCAAAATTATTTATTGGATAAATATTTTTATCTTAAAAATTGAGTAGCATTTAAAGCTACAAAAATAATTAAACTTATCACAAAGCAAAAAATTATTCTTTTATTTGAGAAGACTCCCCTACTGTAGAGAAAAAATATAAAGAGTTTATGTTTAAAGTTAATCTTTATTAGATATTTTGATGGTCTTTAAGCAGATGAAGATCTATGTTCCCATATTTATGTATAAAAAATATATTTCACCATGTTCTTAAAGATAATAAAATATAATCTTCGTTAGATCTTAATGCTATAAGATGTTTGACTATAATTAAACTCAAAATTCACCATAGTAAAAACGTTTTATTTATAAAAAGAAGAAATAATTTATTGCAAGAATGGCTATAAATTAAAATTCATAATCATTTAAAGCAAATTTTCTTTAAAAATGCTCTTATTTGTTAACTTTTATTAGAGAGAAAACATTTCTTTATATAATCTATTATGAATAAAGTTAAATAAGATAAATGAGATTAGGAAATTTCTATTTCTTAAATTTATGCTTCAAAATCTATTTTTTGAAATGAGCTTAACTATTGGAACTTTAATATAAACTTAAACGCTCATCTTTTTAAAGAAAGCAGCTTATATGCATCTTCAAGAGCTCTCCTCAGAAGAGGACTCTATATAAAATGTAAATTTAGGCTAAAAATTAATCTTGGCTTTCCTTTCTCTGAGTGGATTTAATTTTCTAGTCTTCAACTGCTACTTCATTTTATTTCGCATTATGTTTTTTCGAATTACTCTACACTTCTTGCTTTTTTTACTACTTTTCTTTATTTTTCTGTGGCTTTTTATTCTCTTTATAAAAATATTAAAAAAATATATTTAAATTGAGATATAGAAATGAATAATATATTATTCGATTAGATTATCTAATTCGCTTAAGCATCTTTATTGCATTTTATATCTATAATAAACATGTAAATTGTTTATATTTAGAATTTAAAAGTTGAATCTTTGATTTTCTAACTGGAAGACTTGGAAGTTGGTGCAGAAGGAGGTGACACGTGGTTTTTGTTAGTTTTGGCCTTGAGCTCACTCTAGTCAAATGAATTTATTTTAAAAAGAGAAAATAAATAATCACTTAAATTATTATGACTTTGCTTCTGCAGGGTCATCACACAGTTCATCGAAAAGCCTCTTGCTAATATATTCAAAGTAATAAATCTTATATCATTTCTATAAACTTATATTACTCCTTGTCGTCTAACACAAGAGTAAGTGATCTCGATAGATGATATCCATAAAATTTAATTCATTCTTAATTATCTTTTTTATTCAATATATTTTCAAAGATATTTATTATCATTAATCATTATGGGAACTAAATATTTTAAGTTGTCTTCTCATTCAAATTTATAAAAAATATTTTTTAATTTCTGCTTCATTCATGTTTTGTCCTTTTTCAATAAAGAGATTTCCCTTAAACATGAATTAAATTGTATTTGTTGTATAGTTGAGTGAGTATTCAAGTGTTTAATTGGAGGTTTTCTCAGAAAGATGGAACTCAGGACTGGAGTTAAGTTCTTCAATCAGGCTCCTACTTTTCAATTAAAAATAATAATTATCAAGGGCCTGTTCGGGATATTCAATTAAAAAAAAAATGAAATAAACGCTTTTAAGATAACTAAGTGCTTTGAAAAATGTAATAAGTATTGATGACCCTTGGAGAGTAGAATTTAAAAAATGATTTATAATTTTTGAATACTCTTCATTACTCTTTACTCTTAGAGGGATCTGAGGACAGGCAATATATCCAGCTGACTCTATATCATTTCCCCTGCATTTTTATTGCTCGATTTAATTTTATAATTTAAAAGTAAGAAAATTAAAGCAGCTTTAATGCCAAAAAAGATATAGAGAAAGGAAGCAAAGAAATTTTTAACAGTATGAATTAATTTATTTTAATCCAAGTCAACTCTTTTTTGGAATCTCAAATGTAATGAAATTTAAATTCATTATGAATTAGTAATCTCAAAAGGAGAAACCGATTATTTAGGGAATATATATAATGTAAGTTATTGAAATAAAATTTGAATAATTCATTGTTTATATCTATTAGTTTTGTTTTGTTTTATTCTTTTCACAATATGCAGTGTAATATACTCCTCAGTTAACTTAATACCAAATACAGATCTAATTATACGAGGGATGCTAATTGCGAATTATGCTTTTGCATATTATAAGTTCGGCTTTATTAAATTAAAATTCTATATTTTAATTCTTTACCCTCTCAGAAATTTATTATGCTTAAATTTCCTTTATATTTAATTAAAATAACTGCAAAAATGCTCTCAAATTTGTTTTTCGTAGAAGATCCTTCTTTAATTTCCTTAGAGTCTGACTTTTTGACTTTATTTTTAAAGGATTTGCTTAAGGCCTAAGCTTTACTTTTGATATCTGAAAGCTTCTTTATTTGAGAGGTCGTCTTTATAACAGGAGAGAATCCAACTTTTCCTTAATTAAATTTAACTTTAAATTGAAATAATTATTCCTTTCAAGTTCTTGGGTGATTTTTCAAACCGCTTCAAAATACTATAGTTTATAGTTTAATTAAATTGATGAATGATTATAAATAAAAATGTAGAATTGCAATTTAGTGGAAGTTTAATTCACAATATAGATTTGAAAATTTAATTTGAATTTCTTCTTTAATAATCTATTAAAAATCTCTCTTAAGATATTATTTTGACAATTAAATGAATTATTGCTATTTTTGAGTTCAAGGTTATAAAGTTCTTTGAACTTAATGCTGAATCGAATGGTTTTATTATACAAGTTGAACATACTTGAAGAGTCAATTATTTGATCCATTAAATTTAATTACTAATTTAATTCTCTTTTTTTTATAAAATTTGAACCTATATTATATATTTAAGTTTTATATTTAAAGTTTTTAATTCTGTTGTAATTATTTGGCCCTCTTTCAAATACGCATTAATTGTTTTCCTGATCACCTGAACATTGTCCAGATAGAAAATTTTTGGAGTGAAGAAATGGAAAGATATTGTTGTAAATATAATAAATTAAATTTTCAAAATGATTCTAGGTTTTACATAAATGGACAGACCAATACATTTAGTGTAAACCATTCTTTTAGAATATCAATTTTTATAGATGAGCAGAGATAGTCCCAAGCATCGAATAAACCACACTATAAAACTAAATAAAAACCTTCTTTCATAGCTGTTTCAAAGAGTTTGAGTCAGTGGGGTATGTGGGTGTTCTCATCTCAACTCCAGACAGATATACTGTTCCCCATTAAGAACTACTTTAAGAAGTAGCACTCCAATTGATCCAGGTCTTTCATAGTCTAGAGTTCAATTCTGAGCAAATTAGCGCGAAAGAGATTGCTACTTAAAGCTGATCTTCATTTCATGTTGCCAGTTAGTTCCCCCATTCTGTTCTTTAATCTCCTCTAATAATCGAGACTGGAGCCTTTCTTTGCTAGCATAGTAGCAGGAAAGAGAAAAGGCAGAACAGAATTAGGAAATGGAAATTTCAATGAGGAAGGAGCAAATACAAATGCTATTTAGATTGAAGAATTTGTAATAAGCAAACAAGAGATATATTAATGCCGGCATCTTAAGTTATTTTAAGTGAGTTAAGATTTATGTATAAGCCAAAATATCTTTCCATTTTTTCTCTTAAAAATTTTCAATATGGGCGTGGTCAGGTGGCCAGGAAAACAACAATGCCTAATTTAAAAGAGGGCTAATTCATTACAACCAAATAAAAAATTTAAATATCAAACTTAAATTAATAATATTATCCGAAATCTTGGCTTATTACGGATTTTTCTATCCCTTATGCTGCTAATATATAGTACAATAATATTTGATAAATATAAATTGTATGCTGATAGTCTGAGATAGGAGAAGAATCTAACTCCTCTTAATCGCTGCCTCCTTCAAACATCTAGCTCTTAAACATATCTTTGAAGAGTTAGTTAAATTTATTGAATGATTAAAATATTTACTAGCATCTCGCTAGCTCTATTTATTTCTATCTCCTTAGCTTAAAATAAAACCTAATGCGTAAAATATTGCTAATTATAGCTAGGCCTCCTTTTTTAAATTTTTAACATCTTATTAATTAGCGATTGTGCAAAGAGATATTAGAATGTGAAGAATGATTATATTAAGAGGTGCTTTTGAAACTTTAAGATGAAGATCTTTGCGATGAGAGTGAAGACAGCTGAAATACCTCCAGTTGAACTCAATTGGTCCATGAGACTTCTTGCTGTTCAATACACATTATTTATAAGCGATTTAAAACATATTTAAAGTTCTAGTGGTGTAATCTTTTTAGAAAGATCTCTAAATAAGAACTGCGGCCCAAGGTTAAACTGAATAGAGACCTTCCTCATGAACATTTAAATATCTATAATTCAGCCCTTCAGTGATCGACAGATATTTATACTCCTTATTATCTAACATAGGCCTATTTAAAAGGTTAAATTTTATTCTAATTTCAACTTTAAAAAACTTGAAAACATTAAACAAATAAATACTTTTTAATTTTAATAACTTAATATGATATTGCTAATAGCTTTCTTTTATGAGAGACATATTATTAAATTATAAGTTTTGTTTAAATTGATATATTTAAAGAGGATGAATAATATTTTTTCAAGTGCTGTATTATCAAATTTACTTTCTTGATGCTGTATAAAATCAAATATTTTACACGTAAGATAGTGAAAATTAAATTATTTGATTATAAATCCTCCTTTTTTCAAATTCTAAAATTAAAATTGCATGTCTTTAGGCCCAAACCAAGAATCCCTTGTACTCAAAACGCTCTCCTGAATGAGATAGGATTGCGTGAATCTATTAAATTAAAGCAAATTTAACTATAAACAAAATCCTTGATCATATTGCAGCATTAGGTACTATATATCATAGAGATTCTTAACTGGGGAGTTCT
>JAJKFJ010014789.1:0-10888 GCA_027382625.1 Tetmemena sp. SeJ-2015 | reverse complement strand
GGATGGATCATGTAGTTATTTTTGAGTAATTTCGCGTTTGACTCGCATGATTATAAGTATTAATAAAGAAATTAATTATACACAACTTATTTTCACTTTCTTATCATATTATGGGGTTTTGATTGTCCTACTATAGTTTAAGGAGAGATAATAAAGCTGAGACTGTTGAAATTGGAGAAGAGTAGCAAGAGGGCAGAGTCAAAGCAGACATCAAATCTAATCTCCTCTTTTCAGAACCCAAAAATCCAAAGTAAACAAACTTTAATGCATCAAATTAAACTAGATTTATTATAAAGATTAGTTCCTGAGCAAACGACAGAGCTCTGAAAGCATTAGTAATGACTACCAAATGAAGACAGGTCAGAATAAAATATCTCTGAACTTCAAGGGTAGTAGAACTCTTCAGCAGATCAAGCAACCTCTCAAAGATAAAGAAAGAGCTTACATAAAGCATCTTCAGTAAACAGAGGTTCAGAATATAAACAAGCAGCAGTCCATATCTAGCAACGATATCTAGACTTTAAATAGTGTTTTTACTTTGAGAAAGAAGGAGAGTCTTACCAAATTCACTGCTGCCTACTAAAACATGGTGGAAGAGGGCTCTCTAAGTCTTAACAAGTCTTAAAAACAGAGCCTGAACTCAGACTCCATGTAGGATAGAAACGTGTAAGCTAAACTTTAAATGTTGAAGGGCTCTAAGCCACTCTTCATAAACAACATACTCAAGTCTACAATGATGAAAAAGAATCAATAGCATCATCATCAGTAGTAGTAGTCATAGTAATAGTAAATACAGTTCATGAATACTTAGAGATTCGAAATGAAAGGCAAGAGCTCTCAGACACTTCAACTAAGAGAGAAAGCTGATTCAGTTAATCGCAAGTCTCAGAAGACAAATGCATAGACGCCAATAAGCAGTAAGGTGACTACAGGTAGCTTATATCAGCTTGGGAAGAATCAAACTAGTGGAGCCATAGAGATCGATCATAATAAGCAAGCCTTAACTGCTCACAAGTTTCAAAAGCACAGTCTAATGACTAACAAGAATTCTAAGACATAAAAACTTTAGTAAGATTTTCAAGAACCTATTCAGTAGTTTTCGACTTTCACTTATCACAAAGATGATAAGAAGAATGCATAATAAAATAGTCAAGACATCAACTCGAAGGATTATGGATCAGGGATTGGAGTTTTTGAAATTGAAGATCCCACTTGGAACAACATAGCGATGCGTTTGAAGTATTAAAATTAGAATGATCTGACACCTCAAAACTTGAAAAGCCCAAGACTTTTTTCAGACCCTGATATAGATCCTGAGTTTGAGAATAGCCGTTTCGACGCAGAATAATTCTCTGAAAACCCTTAACTTAGAGCCACTCAATTGAGAATTCAAGTTATGACTAATGAAGATGAATTGGAGGAGATTACTTAGTAGCTTCTGATAAAGGATAAGTGGCAAGTGTTGAAGGAGTCTCACACTTAGAAGATGGGTAAGGTACCCTAGTCTGCAATCAAAAGAAAGAATATGTTCTCAGCCAATCAACCCTCTCGCAAAGACAGTACTCCTCTGAGTTCAGCTAAGTTGCAGTAGTCAGCTCAAATCACAGCTCAAAATGATTTAATCAAGTCAATGCTATATTCTGAAAAGAGTCAGAATATAAATAATCCCAAGATACAAAGCCATAGCAGGAGCGTGGATAGAAAAACTCAGAGCCTTTACAATCACAAGAACCTAGTAGTGCAGAACTAGAATTCAGTGCCGACCATCAAGAGCAAAATATAAATGAAAAATTCAGCACTCATCAAAGAAGATGCAGCAACTTAGAACCCGTCTCATAAACAGAATGAACCAAAGCAGATGTCTGGAACATTCTTGAGTAAAAAATACCAAAATTTGTTTAGGAATTCTGATACATCAAGTACTGCAAAAAGAGTTTCAAAAAGCTATAATTTTATTATTGAGAGTAGTTAAGCTTTCACAAAGAAGCGATGAAGTAAACCAAAATTTGTATAGAATAAATTCTCCAAGCCAAAAAAGTCTATAAAAAGGCCTATGATTTATTTAATGACAATTTTACATTTTAATTAAGAATCTACTCTTAAAGGTCAAGGATCAATATTAGAGTGAATCACAAAAATAAGAGTCTTTAGCAAAATTATAATAATTTGACTTCTCAATAGATACGTTGAGCCTAATTAAAACATTATCTGGTAAAATAAAATGGGTTTACTCTAGCGAAATAGTCTATCTCACTTTGCTCTTTATCTCATTACAATTGTGGCTATTCTATCTCTAGCTCAGGGTTAGAGATTGACGCGATCTTATACTCTTAGTAACTCTAGAACAAATTGCGGAATCGTGGGCGGTCAGTACTTGCTGTTTGCTTGTAGCAATGGATATGAGCTTCACAATTTTACGATTCTTTCGTAGTAAGGAACCTGGACCAACTATACCTCCTTTTAAAAAGCAACAACCTATGCAAACATATGGAATCCTCATTTCTACTCAACGATAAGTGGGCGAAACAATAAAACTTCATTTGTGGTGAACGACACCTCTTACTCCTACGAATTTAATCAGACATCAAACACTTTCAAGTATCTACCTACTGAGAACTATACTAATCAAGGCATGCAAGATGTTGTATTCTTAGATGGGGCACTCATTTATAGAGATTCTATAACTCATCTTAATTTCTCATTTTTCTATTTATGAGATGACTATGAGAATTACACTTACTTCGTAGATCGGAAAACTATGCTGGGTAAATACATAGTGAGGTACAGTAACTATACTCTCAACTTCGACGTGATAAGGAAGCTTAATTAGAGCAAGGAGATATATTTGGTGGTTACCTGCACTGCTAATTCAAAAGCTAGTGATAATATTTGCTATCTATATGAGCTAAACTCTACTGTCTCTCCTATCTCTATGACCTAGAAATTCATTTAAAATGATTTTAATAATTTTGAGTTAGGAAATTAACTTTCCAGTTAGGAAGCATGTGCGCGAGTAATCTACGATTCATTAGAAACTTCATAATAATGTCTTGTCCCAACTATAACCAAAACAGTGGCAGGATAGATGTTTATGGATTGCAATACGGCACATCGGATTACTAACTATACTTAATAAAGACATTAAACTGTAACTACACAGAGTGCTATATTGGAAAGCAGATTGAGATTAGAGATCTTACGCAAGACATATTTTATTTAATGAGCTTGTATATTAATTATTTTTCTTCAAGATCACATTCAAGTAGTCTACACTTAGTTTGGGTCAGATATGACCACCTACTTGAGCTTGTTAAATGTGATGCAGTTTTACTACACTGAGGAAAGTAAATACTACTTTGTGAGCAACAACTCGGAGAAGGTTTAGCAGATAGACTAGACAGTACTCAGCAACCTAACTTTTGGCGTGAATAATGGCGTGCTCATGATGAAGTATGTTCTATAAATTATAGCCATTATAATATATATTTGTTTTATAATTCAATAGACCACTGTTTTCTAATAACAGCTCTGCAACTTTACGTAATACTATAACGGCTCTTCTTGTGCTAAATGTGGCTCTGGCTAATTAAACTTTAGACCTGATACTGGCAGCTGCGAAAACTGCGTCTCAAACTCTTCTTCCTATGCCTGGTAAAGCTTTGAAACCTTGCTTAAAACTTTTAAGCAATAAAATCGGTAAATATTAAACATTAAATTAAGAAGAACTTAGTATTGCACTAACTTTTATAGCTTCGATCCAAACCAAGTACCAGATGGTTCTAATTCAGTCCTTGTAGGAGATTCATCCAACTCTGGGCTTTAAAACTGGGAACTGGCTTTGATAATCTTCTTTCCCTTGTTTGTGCTGTTTATTCTGCTGATCGCTCTGATATGGTTCTGCTGCTGCAGAGAAAAGAAAAGGGAGGGAGATTAGCAACCTAGCAAGAAAGACATGCAGGCTATCTCTAAGATAGATCTCGATGCTGAAAACCCAGGCCCCTAGAATGGAGGATAGAGTGGCAGCTAATAGAAAACTTATGTTGCATATTTTTAAATAAGAAAAAAAGATAAAGTCCTGATAGAGTTGGCAAAAGCCCAACCTACTCAAAGATAGAGGATGGCCCAAATCTTAATCGTACGCCTACAAAGAACAAGGCTATCTAAGCTATCGCCTTTCCCTAAAATCATGAGCAAACGATTGATAGAATAAGAATTGATGATTATAACTTATTGATAATCTTACACCTGTAAAGCACATTAGGATAAATACGGGAGGAAGTTCTTAATGTGATAATGAGGATGCAGAGCTCTTCTATGCATACCCTTAAAACAAAAAAGACCTAAAATACACTAAGAAGCAACAGGCTCTTGATAGTGAGGAATCTTGTGAGGCTGAAATAATGGATGACAGTGTCACTCATAACAACTCTGCGGTACTTCAATCCAAGCTCAATAAACATTGAATTTGATATAAATGTTTACTAGCCTTCTCCTGAGAAAGTGGTGAGGCACTATGAGTGGAAGAGAGATGACTCTCCCCACTATAAAAGGAAGGAAGGTATTCAGCAACCAAATGCAATTCCAATGATTATTGAACCAGACACCGACAGGCCTGAAAGAAATCTAGTATAGAGACTGAACAGTTTTAAACACAGAGAGACTGTAAATAAATCTCCTAGTCTCATCCGAGCTCCCTCAGCATAGGTCAATGAATAGCTTCTAAAAATATAGAATAAGTTTTATATTGATTTTTCTTAACCTTTTCGAAAATTCTCCCTCTAAAGATCTAAGAGCTTGCATCAAGGATGACCCTACACTTGTGGAAGCGATATCCTGCATATTTTGCATAAATTATATTGAATTGTACTCTAATAAAAGCAAAGTAAGTTAATGTTAGGTTGAAATGAATATAATTTTTGAGTTTTGATTTTGCTACAACGTGTTTAAGTTGCAGGACTAAATTTTCCATATGTAAAACTGCCAGAGTTAAGTTAAACATATCGCTCATAGATCCTGCGTAGATAAAGCAATCAAAAATAATCAGATTACTGAACTGAATTGCCCAGCATGCGCAAGTTAAGATAAAGAAACTCAAGGAATCTAAGACCACATATAAGTAACACCTTTTGACCTAAAAAAATTAATTTTTTATTATGAAATTGTTTTGAGGGTGTTGTAAAGAAATAAAACAGAGACTCAGAATGAAAGTGAAATAAGACTTAAAGCATAAGAAATTTAAAAACTTTTACAATACTCATAAATAAAATAATTTCAGCCCTATAAATTTATTAAAAATGAATTAAAGTCAATCAGTGGAGCTATCAAAAATAAAACCGTCCAAAACTAAGTAAAGAAATAAACAAAACGGAATAAATCATTCGCGCTTGATTAATTTTTATACAGATTTTTTCCTTTCAGAAGGAGGCCTGTTTTAATGCCTTTGAGGAGCTTAGTTTTGAGGAGTGTTTCTGTTTTGATCTAAGCTACCTACTGAAATAAGTGGAGCATTTGTGTCTAGCGTTTTATTAGCTCCATTTCTTGAGGCGGGAGTCTTTTAAGCCGAAGGGGCTCTCCTTTATTATTTAAAACATAATCAAATTCAACTTAAAGTTATATTAGGTAGCTGGCTTAATGGTAACTGTAGGAGGTCTTTTTTATTAAGGCTATGGGTTTTAAGACTAGCTTCTTTAAGGCCTAGGCTATTGCTAAGCTTAAGGCTAGCCCTGAGTTGGGGCTCTAGATGGAGGTGCCTAGCTTAATTATTGAGGTTAAGGTCTAGCCGGAGATTAAGGTGCCGCTGATCTAATAGTAGGTTGAACTTGCTAATTATTTCTCGCAGGAGAGGGCTAAGGATTTTGGACAGTCGGCTATTTTGGAATAATTGAGACAACTTTTGGAGTCTTTCTTTGAGATGGTGCGCTTTGAGTTGTTGCAGTTTGATTGAAAGCAGTAACAGTAGTTGCAGTTTGCCCAAATGGAGAGTTAGATCTCTAATTTATAGAGTCATTAAAAGCAGAGTTTGTATATGCTTGGGTATTTGGAGTCTTAGGATTAAGACCTTGAGTCTAAGGAGTCTTTTATCCTGAAGCTGATTGCTAAGCAGCTTGCTAAATCTTTGCGAAAGTGCTTTGCCCAGGTTTTGCTCCAGGTTAAAGTTTCTAAGGAGTTTGTCCTTGTGGAGTATTCTTTGCAATTATTTCCTCGGCCTTCATTCTCAGGGTGTCTTTAATGGGAATATGAATCTCTTGTACTGGCTTTCCAAAATCCCCTATAGTAAAAGTTATCCTCCCTCCATTCTTATCCTGCTCTCTGATTTCCTCAACATAAGGCGGTCCATCGAAAAGTGGGGCTGTGTGAGTGCCATAATTGACTCTTCCTTTCTCATCATTAAGTTTATAGACTGTGTACCCTAGCAAATCGTATTCCTCTTCTAAGAGTGACTTTGTAATGCTCGCCTAAACAGTAGGCTTAACTCCTTCTTTCAATTGAAGATAAAGAAGCACAACATTCAGGTTTTTCTTAAGACCTATTTCCCAATAGTGAGATATCATTTTGTAAAAATTCTTCTCCCACTAAATACCCTCATCTATAGGAATAGATTCTGGCGCTATCTCTTTCTCCTTGTCCTTCTTTTTCATTTTCTTGAGACCTAAGAGGTTAAAAGGATTCTTTCCACTAGTGGCAAAGAAGCAGAACATACCACCTGCACTTTTAACTACATATTTTCCAAATTAAACTAGATAGCCAACTCTCACATGTCTCTCAGGGGTGATGCCTTCAACATGATGGATGTATAAGTGAATTCCTCTCGCATTGTAACTTTTATCAGCCTCCTTCATAATTCTCAAATCATGGCAATGGTTGGCATTAAAGTTATGAAGATCAGGAATCCAAAAAACGCTCTACTGCTCAGGAGTCAACTAATGCTTTCCATCGCGGCCATTATAGTGAGAAAATTAATTATGAGCACCCTATATTGCTGGAAGCTCCCCTCTTTTTATCTTGTCAGTATCGGTTATATATCCAGACTCAATTCTCATGAACATGTTAGTCAATGGAATCCTTTAGACACATTCTGGAAATTTGAACAAATTGATGTTAGTGTCTGCAGGGGGTAAATAGAGAGGTACTTTAAAGTTTCCAGTAATGAGTTTACCCTCTTGAGTAAAGAGATCTAGCACACTCCAAGCCAAAGTTTCCTCTTCCCCGACTTTAAGGTTCATATCTAAACTTAGCTCATCATCATCAGATCGATTTCTATAAAGTGGGTATCCAATACCAGTACCACTATAAATATCAAAGTCCTCTGGCCTATAATAAACAGGCTTGCTTTAAACTTGGCCTTGGATTTCCCAAATCAAAATGTGATCGGGATCTATTGTGAGATCCTTCACAAAATGATGAGCATTGAAAATGCTCGTGTATTCATAGTATACTGCATTATTTTCGTCTACTTCGTGCTGTGTGACTAATTTAGCATGTGAAAATCTTGGAGTGATTTATGGATCCCCTTTGTTATAGATGCCAAAAACAATCTATACACGATTTAAATGAAAGAGAAGTTCTTACTTTCTTAACCTTAGTGTTGGCAAAAAATCTCAGAATGAAATCCCAATAAATATTGAAGCTGATAAGCTTCCTGGGTTCAATTTCTAAATTTGATTATAAGAGAGTAAATTTGTTTTACTTAATGGAGGTGTTCTAGGCCTTTCAATAACCACCGTTGTAAAACAAGGCTTTCTATATTCATTCGCTAGTTATTCCATTAGTCTTTCTAGGTCAATTCTATAGGCTGTCAGTTTACGAAGCTTTTCATTCCTGAGTTGGTGCAACTAAGTGTAATGAGGAATGTTGCCTAAAATGATAGCCAGCTCTTTCTCCTTGTCTTTTATGGCCATTATAATGTTCCACACGACAGGATCTTGCCATGGGTAAAGAAAGAATGGCCCTTTGAATTTATCTATGAAGGAACAAGGTGGCCATTACCTCACAAATCTATCCAAGTCATCGTTGATTTTTCGAAGTTCCCTATCACAACTGTGCCACATTTCATCAAAATGAATTCCTTCATTCATGGCATAATCCACTCTGTTGAAATTTTCGTTCGCCTAAATTATCTGCCCCATATAACGAGCAGATGCTGAATTGTCGATTAGGAGTGGTGGAAGCGATGAAGAGAAGGGATTTGCAAGCAAGTTTGGTTGAGAAGCATAGTGGTTTGAGTTTGTGAGAAGAGATTTGGATTTGTGATTTTGGATATTTGGTGGGATTTATAAGGTCATACTCTGAAGTACATCACTCTGCAAGTCGTTCAATTTTTTGAAAAAATAGGGATCCGAGGATTACTGTTTCAAATTTTGAAGACTTTCTTGGAGCCTTTGAGAGCCCTGGCCTGCCCTAAAACTCTAATAAATCAGTCAACTATCTATCATACTCTAATTTAATCATAAATGAGATAAAAAATGTTTGATAATTAAAATTTTCTTTCCTGAGGTGAGGAAACTCCAGTTATCATTAGGGAATCCAATAGTCGATCGTGAGGAAACAAGCCGTTCTTCCATGTAATTTATTAACTTTGAAATCTAAAAATATCTCTTATTCTCTTTCTCTAATCAAGACATGATTTTTAATTAGAATAATCCTAAATATTTTATTCAAGAACTCTAAAAATAGTTAATGAACTTGCAAATGCTCCCTAATGCTTACACTCGCAGAAATCTGTCTGTATCACAATAGCCGAGTTACATCCCACCTTTTAATCTCTAAAATTATGAAACTTTTAACCTCATCTCTTTAGCTAACAATTAGAGCAAGTAAGACCCAATTAAATTAAAGATGGAGAGAGACTTTGCCTCCATTGAGAGATTGACGCAGCAAATTAATAAAAATAATTATTCTTCAAGAAAATGAGAATCAGATTCAGAAAATAGCATGAATAGATAAATTGAACATAAAGCAAATGAGCTTAGGTTGCCCAATATTTTCCCAAACTAAGCTGCTTCTTTGAATTCAACTATGATTTATATCACTTAGATTTTTCCTTCAAGTTAATCTTTTTCAATTTATAATGGCTCTCCAAATTAGAATCAGCATTTTAGCCAAAATATTCCACTTAAATAGCAGTACTAGTCTAACAATGAAAGTTAAAAGTTTTAGCTTCCTCCGAATCTCATCAATCAGAAAAATAATTAAAGCCTTATTATTGAAAATACAGAATAGAAGAAACTTTAATAGAATATGAGTGCAGTCTATAAAAACATGTTGCGTTATCAAGCGTTAAAGAAAGAAGTAAAGGATCTGAAGAGGCAGTAGATCTAAAATTCTGAAACTCTCAGTAGAGATGTCTCCATCAACTAGATTTCACCCGAGGACAAAGCTTTTGAGCAGGAACTGTAGTAATTGAGTCTAAAGAAAGAGCCTTATGTTGTACCGAAAAAAGGTCAATCTCTTATTAGAAATGAAAGCTTGGAGCCAATTTAACCATCATCATCTGTGGCTTTAAAATAAGACTTAAATAGATCTTTCAATTCTCCTACATAAATCCCTAGTAATAGTTTTTCCTCCCCGATGCCGTAGAAGCTCAATAGCATGAACTATAATCCAGCAACTTTCTCTCCATAAATTGCTAATCCTTTTGCATTCTAATCACTTTGAAATATTTTATTAATTAAAGTATAAAATACACCTTTTCTGCAAAAGAACAATCCTTAAAATCAACAGAGCAACAACAATTCATTTTCAAATTAAAACTAAATTAGCTTCGTTGGATCTCCGGAGTATGGCAATTTTAACCAAAAAGTGGCGTAAATAGTTAACCCATTAGCTAGCAACTAAAATTCTTAGAATAAGATAAGAGATTCATAATAAGGGCCAATCAGAAACTTAAGACCTAAAAAGAATTTTATTATAAATTTTAACCTTTGTAAGCAGTTGTGAACGATATCAAAAGAAACAAAATTCAAGGTATTATTAATCTAAAAGATATATTTATCATCTTAAATTGTATTACTGATCGAATGAAAGACCCAAGGCTTGATGAAATTTTAGCAAATGAGCTGTAATCTCCCTCAGACTTCTCTATTTAAAATTAGCTTTAATTTGTTGGTTTTAAACTTCATAAAAGATCTGGAAAGATAATTGGTGGAGTAACTAAATCATGAAGATCCTCTCTTTGATGCACAGAACGAACAAGAAAAGCAATAGAGAAGAGATAAAGTTACATTTTACAAAGACAAGTTGATGAGAATGAGGTCAAAGATAAACATCAAGCTTAAGCCAATACAAAAACTTAAATCTATAGTATCTGCTGTAGGTAGATTCTTAGTACTGCAAAAAGATATCAATGCTCGTAGAATGGCATTAAAAGTAACTCAGATAGCAGAGTTTAGAAAATTAATCGATCTCAATTTGAGAATAGCCAGAGGTTGGGTCATCAACATGAACAGAAATATGCTTAAGACAATTATGTTTAGCAAATCTCAAGTATAGAATATAGACAAGGGTTAAATTCCTAAGCTAAATTATTTGAGTGTGAGGATCGGATCTAAGGATTCGCACGCTAGATTCACCTAGGTCATGATTCGAATTAAGACTATGCTAGATAACATGCTTAGTAACTCTATATCTGGCTAAATGCCTGATCCTATCATCAAATATCTTATGCAATATATAGATAGTAAGATGAATTTTAAGAATCTGTGCTAGATGACTAAACTGGGAGTATTTTTCCCTCCAGAGTATTTCAATCGCTACGAAAAATTAATGAGAGTTCAAGACGAAACAGGCTCCTTGAAAAGTCTAAGTCCTGGCCAAAAAATGATTTTAATAGCTTTCTTCATCTTTGACAAATGCATCTTAAGAGACATTGTATTCAGACCTAGCGATGAAG
>JAJKFJ010014784.1:0-10890 GCA_027382625.1 Tetmemena sp. SeJ-2015 | reverse complement strand
AAGCTAATGGATAGAGAGGATATGTGCACTACGGCTGGACTGAAACTCATTCATTCTGCACCGAATAACATAATAATAGAATAATTTATTCCATTATGCGATTATTCCATTATTCTAAAAGTTTTTAATCCGTTGACTTTTAATTTTAAACTAAATTCAGTTACACATTTACTCAAATTTCAAACTATTATATATTTAATTCAGGCGGGGGGGGGGGGGGGGGGGGGGTATTTAACGCACCCAACGAATTATTAAAAACATCTCTAATTTTTAAAATCAATTCTAAATCTACAATATTTTTTTGAATTTTCTGTGTTTCAGTGGTAATAGTTGATGGTCGACATCAATTTAGTAAATAGAATAAACGAAATGAAGGAATGGACCTGCTAAAGATAGTTTTTAGAATTGTTCTAGAAATAGTAGGGTAGTAGTAGTGATAGTAGTCCTAGTAGCTGCAGAACGATTCGAAAATCTTAATAATAGCCATCAGCCACCTCATCCGTGTCTTTGATTAATCCCTTCCTTAAATAATTAACGACTACTTTTTAATACAGGAAAGTTGCTGACCACCAAGCCACTCCAACTTCCCAATGAATCGAAGTATTACTTTCCACCACTTCCAGAATCTAAGCTCCGCCTTCTCTGCTTGAAATACAGGAGCAGGAATGAGGAGTAGTCCGATCAATAAGCACAGTTTAGTGGAAGCCAAGCCTCTAAAGTATAGTTTTAAATACCGCAGATTCGCAAATAAAAAATGAGAAGGGCTCAGAGTTTAGGATTCCTTGGGACCCGACTGCCCATCCCAAGTCAACTGCTACCACTGCACTCTTGTCTTGGCTGACAGCGAGCACAAATTTATTATTGGCGGACCTACCTTTGAGTAAATAAAGTACCGGCAGCTCATAGACGGTCTTGCTCTGATACTGGAAACTTACCTAAACTCTCTCTCAAAATCCAACAGACACCCTGCTTCAGTTCCAAGAGAGCGTTTTTTTGATAAGAAGGCAATGAATTTCATGAGTTGGCAATGATCATTGAGATGAAGTATTTGAATTATAAAAGCCCTTCTGCCATCAAGGATACCTCCTGACAGCAGGAGCTACACTCACAATGAGGGCTAAACAGAAATACAGGCTTTGAGCCAGTTGAAATAAGGAAGTATTCTCAACTTTGCTATTTACCTGACTCGATCCATCTATCCCTCAGAGAATTGAATGAGCTTTGCCTAACAACTAGAAGATTTCACGGCTTGTTAAAAAATTTAATGGAGGTGTATTGAGAGTTTAGGAGAGGTAGAAAGTGTCGTTGATACCAAGACTGAGATATAAGAGGATGAAAGTTCTCCACTACCACGAACACTAGCTTTATGAAGACAGGAAGGTCAAGTGCTTCTGGGATTAATTGAGAGCAATAGACTTTGGCGAAAGAGACAGGAAGCATATAAAGCTGGTAACCTCGCAGAAGGCAGATCTATAATTTATATAATTTCTTATAATTTTTCATATAAACAAAATTAATTTATATTCAATATTTTTTTCCTTATTTAATATTTTGAAAACTTTTTTATTATTAAATAAAGACTGTTTTCTATAAAACTGTTATTTAAAAATATTTTAGTATAAATAAATATATCGCCTTTCTATATAATAAAATGTATCGGAAAGTCAACCTTATGTATAAAGGACTTAAAAATAAGTGCTTGATTTTAGGCTTGATATTTATCTTAATTCATAAAAATAACCCCTCCTTATTTTCAACTTTAGGAAAGGTCTATAGACTTTGCGCACAAAATAGTAAGTAATTTAGTCAAAAGCTATTTATTCTTTTTCTATTAATATTCCAATGATTCAGATTGGATGCTTATTTAAAAACAGTATTTTAAATTTAATTTATTTAAAGATAGAATAAGGAAAATGAGGGAAAGTTTATTTAATTTAAGAAGAATTAAAGAATTTAAACGGGATTGTATAAATAAACATGCGTAGCTAGAATAACCATATACAGCAACATCAACAAAATGGCTTTACAAGTATCTGTGTTACGCATTTTACTTGATAATGGAGTAATTATACTGAAGAATTTAATACGTGAGATGATCAAAACTCAAATCAAGAAAGATTAGCTCTGAAGTAAGTGATTTATAATAAGTGATAGCTAAAATATATTAAATTTTAATTATAAATGGGAGAAGGAGGCGGTATGGAGATTTTCGTCAAGATCCTCACTGGAAAGACCTAGTTTTTATCATTTTGATTCCATTTTAGTTTCGAATTCTCCATTCTTTTTAGTTGTGGCTGTTCGTTCTTGATGTTGTTGAGGTTGAAGGTTTTGCTGGTCTTGATGATCTGAATTGAGTAATGAGTTGTCAAAAGTGTTCAAAATTTGGTCTAAACTGTATTCTTCAAGTTGCATGCCAGCGAAGATAAGTCTTTGCTAGTCAAAAGTGTAGCCTTCAGTGTTTTAACTTGTGGCCTTGACGTTCTCGATGGTGTCGGAGTGCTCTCTTGTAAGAGTGGGTTGAGTTGCTGCTGTTACCATTGCTATTGCTAGAGCTGTTGAGTTTCACATTTAAATTAAGAGATATGTTAAATTAAAACGTTAATCTATTAAAGGACAGACTACAAGCACTCAGACATCTTATATTTCTAGGAATTATTATCATCTATTTTCTTTTAGATTCTCTAGTGTAATGGGAAATTGAAAATTAATACGAAATGAGTCAAAAAACAATTAATGATCAATTATATAATCAATTTACAAAATAAAGGGAAATATTATAATCTTAGATTAGATAATTAAAAATGATTAAATATTTTTAAACTGCTGTTACTTTTATAATTACCGATTTAAGAATGGATTAATTAATTTGATTTTAAATTTTTCAGGTTCAGAATAAATTTTTCTTCATATCGCATTTATGTATGGCTTTATATCAGTTCTAGAATTTTTCTGATATTGATCTATATTTTAAAAAAATATAATTAATGAATTAATTAAAAGAAAACTTTTTTCAACACACTTGAGAGAAAAAATCTATTTTTCACTTCCTAAATCAAATTAAAATAATTAAAAAATATTAGTCTCTTTTCTTCCTTTTAATTTTAAATTGTTAATTAAATAGTATTATGGTGATATGAAGAGTAATCCAATAGATATGGGGTTAAATGGAACTCAAAGAATTATGAGGCTGAGTCATTTCGAAGAACTCTACGCTAAATTAGAGAGGAATAAATAAAACTACATTAAATAATCAATCATTAAATAATAATAGCTTAAATTTAAACTCAAATTTTATTTCCATTTGAAATATAAACATACAGGGAATCAAAAAAAGTCAGACTGAGTAAGCCTAGGACAAGGCCATTGAAGAGAAGACTCAATAGATTTTGAATCTGTTTAGATTGATGCTCACAAACCAGAGATTCTTCCAGGTCATCGGCAAAATTAAGGCCAATATTGGCTATTCTGGAAACGAAGATAATCCGCCTGCAAATTAAATTAAAATTATCCTATTATCCAATTTTATAATTATATAAAGCAAGCCTGGTCAATGAAGTAGATGATGCTTTTAAATTATATATAATAATATTTTATAATAAATGACTATGAAAGAATAGATTTCACATAGCAGCCAAGTACATTTTTTTTGGGGGGGGGGGACGGAAGTGCACATCCCCCCCCCTTTTTATGGACAAAATAGCCCAAAAATCGTCCATATAGGCCGAAATGGGCCAAAAATGCCAAAAAATAAAGAGTTTTTGACCTTCGAAATTTCCTTGAGGGTCAAATTTCATGATTTCAATTTTTTAAAAAAAAGTTCTATTTTTTTGTTATTAAGTCTTATTTTGATAAATACTTTCATGTTTTTGGGACCCCATCTCCTTTTAATGACAGAATAACATTTGAACTCCTATATATTCTTCTTCAAAATATTGAGCCTAAGAAATGATTATCAAAAATAGGTGGAATTAGTTCTGCAATTGAATTTTAAGAAATTTAAATGCTATTATCAAAATCGTAAATAAAGCTTGCTATCTTTTATAAAATAGAATTAGCGAGACCTTCTCTTTTTTAAAGTCAGAGTAAGAAAGCAAATATTTCAAAAGATGAAATTATCTTGACTTTGAACTTAACTTGCCATATTCTTCTTAAGAAAATAAATTCGAGGAAAGATTTCTCTATGTTGGAAGGACGTCAAATAACTGCAATATTTATAAATACTGAGGGCTGATTTAACTTATATTTAGCCTCTATTTGTGGCTAATATTGTAGATTTTGCTGGTACTGCTCCAGTATCTGCCTAAATTTGCCCTATATTATTTTAAAACTATTATTTTAATGGTAAATTTGACTTGAAACATATTTTGCGAGTATTTTTGGAAAAAATTGAAATCATGAAATTTGACCCTCAAGGAAATTTCGAAGGTCAAAAACTCTTAATTTTTTGGCATTTTTGGCCCATTTCGGCCTATATGCACGATTTTTGGGCTATTTTGATCATAAAAAGGGGGGAGGTGCACTTCCGTCCCCCCCCCATTTTTTTATGAACTATTATTTAAGAGTTATTCCAAATGACGGAACTGATTAAATCGAAACACATAATTAAGAATTAAAGTGAATTCAATGATTATAATAGCATTTTTAATTACTTTTTCAAAGAATTAAAAAATAGAGATGATAATTTAACTCTAAATTATTTAACTGGCAGAGATCTTTTATAGAACTTTGATTCTGCAAGAGGATAGAGGCCTTTGGAAATCTCGACCTATCAGCATCAGCAAAGATTTGATTTGGATGTTAGCTAGGCTGTTGATATACAGTTCTCACCCATGTCTTAAGTTAGGAATCCTATGCTCTAGAATCCTCCTCCTCCAGTAGTATTTGCTTTTATCATTATTCTTAATAGCAATAATTATTTTTAAAATGCACAGAATCAAACTGCTATTTAAAGTGAGGAGCTAAGCAAAGAGATATCCATCCATTTAGGGGACTTGGGGAAAACTTTAAAAGAGAGTGTTGAAGAAAGCAAGAGCGAATATGGAAAAATCTTACAACTATTTATATTTGCACATTAATTAATCTAGAGAAGGTTTGAAGAGCAACGAAACTCCATGCTTTTATTATTATATAAATATCCATTATGGAGCTAAACAGCACAATCAGAGCTTCAAATATTATAAATTCATCGAATCGTTTTAGAATTTGATAAATCTAAATAAAGAATGTAATTATTGACTAATAGGAGTAAAAATTATAAATAGATCAACTAATAATATTAAACCATTAAGTAAAAGCTCTCAAAAGAGATTAAAAAATTGAGATAAACTATCTTAATTAGCATAATAATACATGCTAGAAATTCATTTCTCAACATATACCTCAATTAAATCGCAAGCCATCCATCACTCTCTGCGTGGACTCAATATTAAAAAAGTAAAGTAAAAATAATTTTTTGTTAAATAATTTTCATTCTACTTCTAACAAGTTTTTTATATTTATTTTGGGTCCACCTGCTTTTGTAGTTTCTTAAATTATATTTTTTTAATTGAAGCTAAATGTGAATTCACTGACCTTAAAAACTAAATTTGAAAGTATTCGTAGAAGATGACCAAGAGAATTATTAAATTGCATTTAATAAATAGGCGTAGATTCGAATTGAAAATATCAATTTCTAAAAATGAAATCTATGTTAATTGATATGTTTAATTTCTTTACTGACTGATTTTATATGAATAATGTCTGATTCCTAATTAATCTTATCATTATTGATATTTAATACCCTAATTAATCTTTTTATCATTTTTAACACCCATCAGTTAATAAGTCCCTTTTAAATTTAAATTCAGCAATTTCTAAATTCAAACTAGAATCGAACAATATTTTTAGATTTTGTATTAATAAGCCTAAGCTAACACTATCACCGAGTTCAAGCAAATTATATTGGACATGAACCAACAGATTCAAAAGGCGACATCCAAGCTTCTAGAACAACCCATATATCTAGTTAGAACTTTAAATCAAATAGGAAAAAATATACCCAATCATTTATTTGATCATAGAATAAACTTACATTTATTAATTCAAAATATACCAACATTTTAAGTCTCTCAGTTTATATCATAATTCATTATCTATTTAGATATTAGCGTGCACAGCTCTTAAAACTCAGCCAGCAAAATTAGAGTTAATGAGCTTCTCGCAAATAAAATATCATAACATTTATTAATTGAGAAAAACTCACATCATCTTGAATTTTTTATAATATAAAAAGTAAAAATTAGAAATAGGCAAGCAAAAATAAAAATGGAGAATTTATCCTTATCAAACCTAGGTCTGAGTAAATTTCTCATCAATAATCCAAAGGTCTATCACTCTAAAGCCGCAATCCATTTATAAAAATAAAAATTAAATTATCCTAAATTTGCTTTTTATTTAGTAAATTCACATTTAAATTTAAATTTCAATAAGTTTAACTATTCTAAATTTATAGAGAAATATATATAAATTAGATTTGAAATTTGGTTATGACAAAGGATTAGTATAATTAAATTTTTTATTTTTATAAATGGATGGCGGCTTACGAGTGGTAGATCCTTGGAATTATTTATGAGAAATTTGTTCAGACCTAGGTTTTATATAGATAAACTCTCCATTTTTATTTTTGATTGCCTATTTCTAATTTTACTTATCTTATTTTAAAAATCTTGCTATTATGAGTATTTCTGAATTAATAAATGTAATGATATTTTATTTGCGAGAAGCTCATTAACTCGAATGTTGCTGTCTAGGTTTAAGAACTTTGCATGCTTTTTGAATTTATTTGTGATTTTGAATAATAAATATTATTTGAGACAAATAACTTAAGTTTGGCTTTTATTTAATTAAAAAAATTTAACTGTGAAGATTTTTCCAGTATGTTATTTATATTCGAATGCACTAATTGAATAATTAATTTAAATTTTTATGAACCTCTCAAGATAATTTGTAAGTTATTTTTCCTGAAGAATCAATGGACATGCAAGGCATACTGAGAGGGTCAATACCAAATGGACTTAACAACTTCGACCCCAAGTCTGCAGTTAGCTCAACCTTCTTTTTGGATGGAGAAAATAATACAAGCGGTTTTAAATTATTTTGGGCAATTTTGTTAGAGAGGAGGTACTGATGTTGGACTCAAATTAGGCACAAGCATGGACTTTTAGCCGTCAGTCGGACGACCATCTATAGATGAATAAAGATAATAAGCAAATAGTGAGCTCCCATAAGTGGATATGGTTATCTATGACAATCAGGCTTTAGGAATTGACCTACAAAATGCAACTTTTGGCTCCAATCATAAATTATTCAAGTTATTTTCAGAAGTTTAAATGAAGTTAAAGATAATATTATAGGCATTTGGAATCATTTATAATCTTAAATTAAATTATAAGGCTTGGTTTTTGAATTAGGTTTATAAAAATTTGATTAATTACAGACTAAAAGTTTAAATATTTTAAGAGGATATCGACCTGAGAAATGATCTCCAAGAGTTTATCGCTATTTATGGATTTGTTAAAAATATTTCTTGGAAGAGGCAATAGATAAAATTCTTCTCAATACAAAATCCCAAGCAGATTATGATAAAAAAAGAAAGAAAAATAAGTAGTCCGAAATGGAGGATAAAAGATATTTATCATTCTTTTTTAGAATTGTTAGTTTCAATATCTCGCAAAAACAAATTAAAACTGCAATGAAACATTATTTAAGAATAAACTTTATTATCTTCTTTTAACTGAGTTCAACAATTGCAAGTATGATTAAAAGAACAACGCTACTCAATTTATTTTAAACTTTAAAACTAGTGTCCAGTAATCTTGTTGCCTTTTAAGTGTAAAAATACATAATTAGTTTAGAAACAGAATAAATTAAACTATCTGTTCTCAAAAATTATTTATCTTACTATTTAAACAATATAATGCGAATATATCTTCTTTGATATACAAATGATAACTTATTTTTTAAACTAAATATTGAACACGAGTGAAGCCATTAGTATTTCATTATATTGTTTTTGCCAAAGAATTACAGTCCTATTAAGTATAAAATTAGCCAACTTAGATTCGACCAACAGAGCAAAAGATCCATAATATTTTATCCTTTTACTCTTTAATAGAATAATGAGGAAGAGAATTTAGCTGGCTACCAAAACAATATTCCAGCTTAAAATCATTTTATATTTCAAGCTGATTTGTTAGAGAGTCCTGCCAATATTGCTCAATAAACATTCTTTATTATATTGAAGGCTACAATAATCCAGCTAAGAACTAATTTAATGAGGAAATTAATAATCTCAGAAACTAGCAGAATGCTCCCTTGAATGATTACTAAGTAGCGAAATCCCCGAGGAGAGAATCCCCTACAACGAGCAATCATTCTGGAGCACCAACTCAAAAGAAGAATTAGCCTGCACCACTGCCCAATCAAAAGTAGCAAAGTCTTTTCAGAAATTCTGATGGGAAAATTATCGTAGGCTAAAATAACCATATAGCACTAGTCTTTAATGATAAGATTGAATTCGAAAAGTAGTTAGACTTGGGATCTGAACTGATTTCCAATATTCTCTATGAGGACATATTTACATATTTTGAAATTAGGATTATATCCATATTACTTTTAATTATTTGTGTGTGGTCTATCAGGAAACGAAGTCAAGTTCTTGCACAGATTTTTCTTTAAATATAAATTTAGCACGAGACTTAGCTTACAGAAGTCGCACCAGGAATCAGAACTAGGGCTCCAGTTCAAAAGTTAGAGATTATATCAGGTACTTCAGGCGATTTCATCCTACTCTATTATTTTAGTAGATACAATTTAGTTTCCTACTGTGCGAGAAAAAATGTTCAAAATTATATTTATTTAATTAATTATTGAAGAAGCAAGGATGGATAGAAATTTTGGATTTATAGTCGAAGTCAATAGTTGCTGCTTATCAGCACTCTTGCAAATATGATATTCAAGACGCTATCAAGATTTAAAATAGAAATCAAACGAATGGCTATTTCAAGAATTGTGAGAATAAGAAATAACTATTATATTTCTCAATTTGAGCAATAGTGCGAAGTAGCATTAGCATTTGCTCACATAGTAGGAGGCAGTTTTACCAAGGGACAACTATGTTTTGTCAGAATTCACACTGATAGGCAGTTTACAATCTATAATATTTTATTAAATTGAACAATTGATGAGCTAGAGGTCGAAGAAATCACGAAAGGACAGCCTGTGTTCTGCATTCAGCAAGTATCTGCAAACCTATTCATATTCTGCGTGATTGATGTGTCATTCAAGGTCTTCAATCGACTAACTAAGAAGATTACAGAGATTAAAAACCCTTCATAGAGTATCAACTACAACAGCATGCAAAAGATCCTCAACTTTGGACAGGATTGCCCTCTTCTCATCTACAAAGAGTGTTTTAGTTTTTTGTTTTTTTTAAATAAAAAATTGCAACAAAGACTCTAGATCCATTGGAATTATTAACTGCAAAACTTTAAAGGCAGAGACAATTATCGAAGTCTCTTATAAAAGATGCGGCAACCTATTTTCGATGGAGCAGTATTTAGACTCGAAAGATGTTATAAATGTCCTCACATTTAATAAATAATTATTATTGTCAAATTTATGATAAGACATTAAAATAAAAGACCTTAGGTGTAATTATAATTTTTAGCTATATTTATTTATTTTTGATTGCTGTTTGATGGCACAAAAGAAAGAGCAATTAAAAATTACGAATTATAGATAAAAAATTGAGTCACAATATTTTACTTGCGATTCGAATCTTCTAGAAATTTGTTTTAATAACATTCTTTTCTTTAAATTTTTGAACTCTTTTTTTGGATTGACAAAGTTAAACTCACCAAATATTATTAAAATTTATTTGTTAAAAATTGCCATCTTGCGTATTCAATAAAGCTTAAAAATGGTGAATTTAAATAAATATAATATTCAAGTGTCTATAAAATTGGTTTCAGATTAATATTGGAGGTCCAAAAAGCCCTTATTCTCTTTTTAATGTTTACATTTATATTTTTTTAATCGCGTAACTATACTTTAAAAGTATAGTCAAACCTTAAATTTAAATACAAAAGTCTTTTAAATTATTAGAATTATAAAATGATTTCCTTGAAACAGTGAATATTTTTTTACATTTTTCAAGCTTACTTGACAATCAAAATGACATCTAATATTGTAGTATCAGAATTGATTTAGCGAAATTTTTTTTTAATACAAGCTCTTAGACTGGCAGTTGACCCTTCTTGACCGGCCTTCCTAATGTGGCTGCTCGAATTCGTGGCAGTTGACATTCCGGGTTTCAAATCTCTGTGCACTATATTTAATTCTAACCGACATCCAATTAAAACCCCGTTATAATTAAATCAGCCACCCACCAGATTTAAACTTTGGAGCAATGGAATAATGGATTAATGGAATAATTGGCTGATCTGTTCTGACGGAATACCGGAGTAATGGAATTAACGCCTGATGGAAGAAATGAGTAGAATTCGTAGACATTAGACTTGGAATGCGGAGACATAGAGAGACTGGCTGAATTAATCAGGGACTGGAAATTATTCCATTATTCCGGGAGAAATGAAATGAGATTAATGTGGAGGGGACTCCATTTAATTTAACATTTAAAAATTACTTATAGCCTTAATTTGCATTAGAGTTTAGATTACCATACTTATTTTCAAGATAGCTGGTCTTCATCCGCTTCTGTCATATCTTCTGCATTCGTGTCTGCATTATCATCTTCATCTTTATCCTATTTCTCATAGAGGAGTCCATCTTGAATCAATCTCTCCTCAAAATACTCTGCCAACTCGTCTGGTCCGAAAGGGAATTCCTTCT
>JAJKFJ010014783.1:0-10893 GCA_027382625.1 Tetmemena sp. SeJ-2015 | reverse complement strand
AAAACTTAAACGAGATAGAAGTCTGCAAGCTCAATAAATGGTCATGATTTATGCATCTAAATTTACCTATTTAATGTTATTCAAGAAGAAAAATAGAGGATAAAATTTAATTATCAAATATAATCTATCATGTATTTTTAAAAAGCTGTTTGAGTTTCTTCGCTATGTCTTATAGGGCCAAGCTTCCATCTTTAAGTTGGAAAAGGTTATCTATGAGCCACCTTTGATGTTTTCTGTAACCAGTAGTAAAGTATTACAACCTCAATGTGGTATGAACAGAGCCACTTTTAGTAGTGAGTGAGAGGAGAGTGTCTTTGAGGAAGCCACTGCAGACAATTAGACCCATAGAGTAAATATTAAATGGGCTCTTCTCCTCTAGCACTTCCTCTTCTTAGCGGTGCCTGATCCAAGGAATGGGAGGCAGAAACTGGTCCAGGCTTTCCTAGCCAGTCATAAATGCAAAGCGAAAGTTACTCAAAGAAGACCTCTGGCGGGGTCTTTCCAACAATGCGGAAGTAGGAAGGATGAGACATCTATGTGCACTTCTTCAACAATGCTGGTCATTATGGTAAGGATCTCTATGAGCTGGATTTTGAGTAAATATTGCGAAGCTAAAGTCAAACTCTCTGTACACGAATTCTAATCCTTCCTACCAAATGTAGACTTTTTTTATCTCAAAAAGGCCTTTTACACCTTTTTATCTAAGATAGGTGATTACTTTGAAGTCATTGAATACTCTCAATAAGCTCTCATCTTCTTCTAAGATTTTTAAAAACATCCAGTTCATACTTTTCACTAAATCCAAAAACTTCCATTTCATACCTAACAAATTTATCATAGTTAAAGAACTCATAATAGACGAGAATCAGCTTCAATTATCCTAAAACACCCTATCAGGAGTCTGCCCGTAACTCAACAGCGCAGCAAAGATCTGGTGACAAAAGCTTATGTCCAGCAGGATATAATTCGGCTTCAAAGTTAATAGAAGTAGCTCTACTTTTAAGTACCTAAGTTCTATTACAAGCTTATAGACCTCAATTTAATGAGACTTAAATTTATTTTAAAGGACGCGCAGACAGGCAGGACTTGACTCTAGTCATGATGAACTTTTATCAGAGAGCTCACACGAGCATAAACTAGAGCCACATAGCCAGCAGCAAGTAGCTGGAATCGAAGTTCAGCTTAAAGGAGGACCTCTACTCTTTCCTCAAGTTCCAAGGTAATTAATGAAATGCTTCTTAACCTAATATGGCTGGTTATCACCTACCCTCCCAGAGGAGGACCAGCCTCCGCTTCCTCCGAGAAGTACTCACAAGGTGGAAGATGTCGAAGAGGACGGCTGAGCTCACTCAAATCAACGTGCCCAACTACCCTGAGCTCTCTGTGGCAAGCATCTTCGAGATGGTGCGAGTAGACAAGGAGCTGCTTAGCTACCTCAACTACTATGAGGACATTACATAGGATAATAGTACGGTTTCTTGTCTAGTACTGTAATAAGTGCTGAGATTTGAAATTGATTATTAATTCCATTCCTAAAATTTTACTTTACTTTACTTTACTATGAGGACATGGGCGAGCTGCCAGAGCGCAGCTTTCTGCTTTCTGTACTAGGAACACTCAGAGCGACTTTCTCTAGAAGCTCGTCCACGGACAGCTAAAGCTCGGAATGTCGGTTAAACTCGAGTAGGAAAAACAGGACACTATTGAGGTGAGCCCCGAGATGCTTCGAATCTTGAGGCTCAACTCTTCTATTCTAGTAAGATTTTGAGGTACCTAAGATTATGTTCTAGAAAAAAAGCAAAGAGAATTGGGATTGCTGAAAGTAACCTCTAATGGAAAGCGTCAAAAGAAGAAATGCAAGCGGTTTGAGATCAGCTGCACTTATGAAAGAGCAGTAGAGGACAGCAGGGAACTCTGCCGGAGGGTTGAGGACTCTAGGCGTTGACATGGCACTGCTTAGGTCACTTCCTTTAAGAGGATGCTGGCATGAAGTTTAATATAGAGTAGTTAAGCTTATGTAACTTGAAAAATAATCCAAATCACTCCAACTCAATCACTCTATCTTACATTCTCCTCAAGCCACGCGCTATGATGCGTTAGCAGTCCAGTTGCTCGATCGAGCGAAATGCACTAGCTATGATGTCTATGTGTTACGCCTGACTTACTCTAAAGTCCTCTGGTGCAAGTGCTCTCTTATAATTGCTTTTAACTCTTGAAAACTCCTTCTTAATGGTGTTAAAGCACGAGGAATACGGGCCATTAAAGATAAATTCTATGCTTTACTCAGACAGAACTAGCCTGTGCGACGGAATGAGAATGATGAGCTCTGAGGTTGCCAAGAAACACCTTAAGCCTTTTCTTGTGGATGAAGTTCTCTGCTATGGTTTCTATGGAGATCAACATCTATCGTAGAGCAAATCCCTCCAAGCCTGCTTGTGAGCTTATCATGAAGAGAGCAGCCATGTTCTCAAGCTTAATCCCCTCCTTGAGAAGCACTTAATTCTGAAAAGCCTTAGCCCAAGACCTTATGGTTGCATGATACGGCTTATATTGTCTCGTCGAGGTAGAAGATGTAAGCCTTCTCGTTGCTGCTAGCGGGCATCCTTCTGTACACGCAAGCCTATGTCCTCAGTATTTCCTCCTGCTTGAGCTAAATCAAGATGTATTCACTCCTTTAACCTTGAACCTTATGCCATACATGCGATAGATACTTCTCACTGAGCCTTTGCAAAGTTTAACTTCCGGGTACTGGCGATGGAGCACGAGGCATCACTGAGATAGAGAAAATGCTTCTGCTGAGCCTAAGTGTGGTCATTGAGAAGGTAGCACAAGTGCTCTAAGGTCAATGGTGACCTGGACTTTGGTCCCAGGCTGTGCTCCATCGAGAGTGAGAGAGCTCCCTATCAGCATTCTAAATGGGAAACACTCCCACTCCAATAACAGCACTAATTTCTGAGTAGGAGCAATAGACCAAGCTTTCAGGTGTCGGCCTCAAAGTTCTGAACTTGAGTAAGACTATGAGATAGGATAGCTCTGGCGTCACTGTCTGCTTTCTCATCGCTAATATAATATTGACTTGGGCTATAGATTATTCTTTCTTTCCCATTATCTTCTCAAATCCTTCTTGATTTACTCCTCAGTATTACAGAATTGTCTTCAGAAACTCTGAAGGTAAAAAATCAAATTTCATTTATCTCTTACTAAAAAATAAGTACTTTCAAATCATAGAGTTATGAATTCAAGAAATTATGCTTAATATAAGATGAAGTTTTATATTTGAAAATACTTCATTTTTGTTAATTTAAATTTATTTATCAAGGCAATTAGCTTATAAGTTACATAATAGACATGGATACTTTCATATTGAAATGAATTGTTTAATATTTAAAATTAGAATTGACTGAAGATAGAGAGTATGAATATGAGGGCTGTTAAAATATTCTTCATTCATCTTCAAATTCACAATTAATCGCAATCACTACTGAAAGATTCTCGATAATAATATTAAATTATTATTTTAATTAAGATTACGAGGCTAGATATCATCAGATAAGGGTAATGACTTGATATTAAGTGTACGCTTGTGTCTTAGCATTGATAGAGTAAACATCAAATAATTAATTAAAAAAAATTAGAGGGAGGAGGGGACAGAACTGCACCCTTCCCTCCTTTTTATGATAAAACATGCTAAAAAATTGCCCATATAAGCCGAAATCTGCCGAAAATGCATAAAAATTTAAGAGTTTTTGGCATTTGATATTTCCTTGAGAGTCAAATTTCATTATTTCAATTTATTTCAGAAAATAACTAAAAATTAATTTCAAGTCAAATTTAACAACTAAAAAATAGTTTATAAATGATTCAGGCCAAATTTATGATCTAAGTAAAATCTGCACTTCAATATTTCTAAATTTTGCAGGCTTTTTATTCCTCTCCAACTTAGATAAAAATTTTCTCTGGATCGAACTCAAATATAAGGGTTTTTATACTATTTTCAATAAATATATCATGATTTATTAGGTAATTTTAGCTAAATCATTAAAGTTCTTGGAATTTGAAAGCATAGCTTCTTCTATTCTTTTGAAGAAGCTGGATTCATATTAGCACAAATGTGTCTCGATATCTAAAGTGAGATGAAATGCCAAAAAAATTATAGTAGTCTTCAAAATTAGTCTTTATAACAAAAAAATTTATCATTTTTTAAAAAAATTGAAATCATAAAATTTGACCTTCAAGGAAATTTTTCTGGCGTTTGGCCTTTATGGACGATTTTTTAGCATTTTTTATCATAAAAAGAGGGGGAGACTTCCGTCCCCCCCCCCAATTAGCATTTTTTAAATTTCATTTAATAGAGCTTTTGAAACTTTCAGATTAGATAAATTTCAAAAATGAATCAGATTAGGACTCTAAGCTTTTACGCTCTTTCTAGATATAGTTTTATGCTTAGAAGCACAATTTTTGGAATTTATTTTTTCACACTCTATTCAATTTCAAATCTAATTTTGGAAATAGTTCAGAGACTTTATTAAATTATCATTTTTAATGAAAAGAAAATGTTTTTTTAGTTATTGGTTTCTTTGACAACTTCTGGGTGGCTCTCAATTGATCTAGTATAGATAAATAATAAAAATATAGTTACATGTCCACAATTTAAACTAATTTTATCCCGAGTGGCTTATTAAATTTGAATTTCATTATGTATTTTATTTTAGATGAACATTCAGACTCTCGAAAATCTAATGCGAATTAAAATATCTAACTTGTTTTCCCAGCAATATTCTAATTTTTAATTGATTCTAATGAGAATTTATATTAGCTAAAGGTATTTACCGATCTCTACTTCGACTAAATACTTTTTAACACATTAAATTAAATTTCTATTTTAGTTAACTTTGCTGTTAGTAGGCTAAGAAATGTACATTTAGAAATAATATTTATGAAAGTGAGGATAGTTTTAGATAAACATTTTGACCCAAGGCAAAATAAAGTGGTTCCTCTAATCAGCGCTATTTTATTTACCTTTTAGTTTAGCATTCCAAATAGAGTTCTCAGAAGACTAATTTAAAAGGCAAACTCTTTAAATAAGGGTTTATATAACAAATTATAAAATAAAATCTTGAGTCAGATTAAATAAATTAAAAAACTCTTCTGATTAAATTCAAACTTGAATGAGTGTAATATATTATTTTAGATATTCTACAATTTTTCAAATTACCTTTTCTTTATATAATTATATATCTGATTAAATAATTCACCTTATCTTCTTTAAATTAATAGGGAATATAAAATAGAGAGTTAAAAATTGAATTAAAAGCTTTCATACTAAGTTATTTCAACAAAAATCCTCAAATATATTTATTTAAAAAATCCAAATATTTTTACTATACTTAATTTTATTATAGGATAAATATGAAAGATAAAAGGGAGGTAAGAGATATAACAATCACTAGTATCCATAAGTATTCATCCTGATTTAATTCCAAATTTAAAAATCTAGGATCAATAGCATGGCATTATAATGGATTTGACAAGTGAAAGAAAGATTCGCCTGTGACTACTTTGCCTCATTCACATTGTGTTTATCCCTATGAGGAGATCTAGTTTAGTTATCCTTTAGTGAGTAGTGTAAAGTGTTATGTTTAAAGATGCGGGAGTTATAGTTAGCCCTAAAACCGTACCAGAAAATCATTCCTCCCCAAGTTTGATTCTGTCCCTAGATTAATGATTTTCTTTCTTAGTACTGTAGAGCACACAAGGAGGAATGATTTTGGCTGAAACCGCTAAGGGAATTTGGAAGAGATAATATTTCAAGCTTGTTCACTGGTATTTTTCTGCATTATGTCATTTGAAAGTGTCACCTGACACCGTTGAGAGTACTTTATCTACCATGTCAGTTTTTCAGCATCTAAGACTAACTACCAACAACAGATAATTTTTGGGATGAGCGTTAGATTCAAGGGGTTAACAATTCTTGAAATGGAGGTGCTTGTTTGTTCATTTCCACCGTATTCTTCAGCAAATAGAATGTGGCGCGCCACATCTGCTGGCCATCTTTGGTTGATATGTTGCCAAAGGTGGATATTCTAATTACACATGCTTATTTAAACACTCCTATTGATTCAGGCTTCATCTAACTTTTTTTTAAAAATTAAACTTTTATAATTGTGTCTCATTATATGTATTTACGACAATAAAATTGCAAATTTCTTCTTTGCAATCTCAAAATATCATTATTTTGAAATTAATTTTCACAATTTATTTAAATTTAAGAAATTATGGAAATATTTAATAAATGTAAATTCTCTTCAAAAATAAAATCAATTTTTAAAATTGGTAAATTTGAAATATATTTTGAAAATAAAAAGTAAATTAATACAAATTATCATTATGGAACATAAAACAATATATCTTTAATTAAAGACAGCAAAACAGCTTCTCACATAAATTCTAAGGCTTCAATATTAATCAGTAAAGGATTGGGATTCTAATCAGTTAACATACAAGAAGAAAATTTTAATATTCTAATTCATCAAAGTAGGTAATTATTTATCTTTCCTATAAAATTTTATTATGACTTAAAATCAGAATTTCGATTTTAAATAAACCAGAAATGTACTACATGTATTTAGAGATGGTTTATATTTTAATTAAAAAAAAAATTTCAAAAGTTTCTGAGTTCATGGACGCTTGCTTAGAATAATTTTGCTGTTGTAGAATCTGATTTATAACCTAAACCTATTTGGTATGAGCAATATTAATTTTATAAAATCCTAAGATGCCTTTCTACCAATCTCATAAATTAAAGAAAATTATTTCCAACTAGGACACAAGATTCAAGTTTATAATCCAAGTGAAAACGATAATAAAATTGTTCATCATAGATCATAGGGAAAAAAGAGTTGGAAACCTGGAGATATAGCTTTAAAATGCTCAAATTTTAAATTATAGTTAAGAATTTTATAAAGATTCAAAATTTTCTTATAATATTGCTTCTTCAGAAAATATAAAAAATTAATACGAGTTTATTCATTTATCTCATCATTACACAAATTTTAAAGAGCGAGTTGTAATTCTTTTAGTCATCTCAAACTTCAAAATGTTCTTCAGTTAAGCTAATTAAACTAATTGGCCTTGTTTAGAAAAGTTCAGATATATATTACTTTTAAATTTTAATTTTTCCTTCTGAAGTAAATTAGATAATCCAATAATTTATTAGCTTTTTTATTATATTTACTTATCATTAAAGTTCATAAATACTTAAAACTCAAAGTGCCAAATTAAGACTAAATTTAAACAGCCTCTAATATTTTGAATCAGCTCGCAATTACACCAAAAATATATTCTCAAAAATAGGACTGTGATCTATTAAATCTTGAGAAATACTCAAAAGAAGAGAGCAAAACAGAAACATTTGAGAACATATTTTGAGTATATGTTTTTATAAAATTTATCTTATAAATATTTTATTTTTTATGGAGGAGCCCAAAAAAAGAAAAATACATATAAAATACAGATTGGATATTATCTTTTTTATTTTAAAAATAAAATTAAAAACAGCTTAGATCAGGCACTAGTAGTTTCAGAGTTAGTGGCGGAAGAAGTGCAGGTGCCTGATTCTTATGATGATTAATTAAAATAATATATTGCTCTTTTAAATTTAAATATCATACCTTCCAATATTATTTCAAGTCTTTTCCGGAAGGAATCCATCTATATACTGGAGAAACCTTTGTCTTTGTTCTTTATGTTGACTTTTTTTAAAAATTAACTTAAAGATTTATTGAAAAATTAGTTTATTAATCCTTGGTTTGTTGGTTAAATACTTTTCAAGAATAAAACAATTTCCAATTATTCTCTTTTCTAATTTATAAGATATGTTTAAGATAGTTTATTTGTTTTTGAAATATTTTATTTTCTATTAAAAGTAAAATATAAATGTTACTTTTGTTGTTGATTTGTAGTTTAAGAACTATTCAGAGAGTCATTTGAATGTAGTAAATGAAGAGGGAAGCATAATGACTTTTCTGATAGTCAAAACAGTAGAAATTATACATCTTTTGACTATGATACCTGGATTCCTCTATTCAAGAAACATGTCTGAAACTTATTTAACAGATTATTTTTCATTTTTACTATCAAAACTAATCCTAATTTAAAAACAATTGCATTTCTTTTAATTATGGAAGGTATTTTTTGTTAAATTTAAGTTTTCTATAATTTTATCAAGAAATTCAGATAATTGATCATTGAAGAAATTACAATCGACAAAGAATTCTAGTAAGTTTATCAAATTAATCCACTCTCTGATTTGGACCACCTTGAGAGAAAATATCTTAATTGCGAATGTTAAGTTTCTCATAGTAGATAAAATTGATTAAATTGAAATCAAATTTTAGGATTTAACCAGAAATTATTAATTTTTTGAGGATTTATAAAATTTAATTTTCTCCTTTGATAAGATTTATCTGAAGGATTAAAATGATCTTTAAAAAAGTAACAACATAAGTTTTTCAAATTTTTAAAAGACAAATCTTAGACAATCTAAAAAGCTTAAAACTTTATTTAAATAGAATTCTTTCTTATGAAATAAAAAGCTAAAAAAAGTAAAAAGGCTTTATAAATCATCTTAGAAATGATATATTATTATTAGTATTAAAAGAAATGGAAAGTACAATTGTAGCGCATCATTTTTCAAGAAATATTAAAGTGAATATTTCCCCAGCCTTATAAGATTAATTAAATATAAAAGTGAATATAAAAGATGATCAAGACTTCTAAAATAGGACTGTTAGGCTAAAGGAATACTCAAAAAAAGGTGCTTTTATAATTTAACGGAATAAATAAATAACCCCGTAAGGGTCTAAATGCAGCAAGAATATCCATATTTAGGAACATTGGTAAGAATCCTAGGAGTCAAGAGTAGCTGTGATATGCTATTTCTATTATGAAGGAGGAATCCGTTTGACTTGAACAGCAATCCATTACAGGCCATTCTGAGTTTTTGACTCAGGATAACTAAAATAGTTCGCTCTGGATAGAAAAATGCAACTTTAAAGGGCATAGTGTAATGGCAGGTTAATCTCTCTACTACAGCAAAACTGACTTTTGTTCCACTTCACTGGCTGTAGATTTTAATTTCTAATTTACAAATCTTTTATTTTAAATAGTGGAAAATATTTTTATATTTATTGCCGCTATGAAGTAAAAATTCATCAAGAGAGATTTACTAAGAGCGTTTAATTAAGATTCTGTTGAAAATGAAATCATCAATGTGAGGAATCTTTCTAAAATTTATTTCTCTTTCTTTATCTAAATTTATAATAATCTTAAGATAACTAGCAGGCCAGGTGCAATTACATATTAGCAAATTACACTTATTTAATTTATTTTTGCAAAGATTAATTGACACTAGTATCTCTTAGGAGATAAAGTCTTTAAGATTAACTATAGTCCTAAATAATAATTAATAAAAAGAATATCATTTTATTAAAAACCTATATTCTTAGTGAGAAGAAAGAGTGATGGACCAGTGACAAAATAATTTGAATTTCCAGAATTGTATAAATTTTTAATAAACTTTTAATTGAAATATGGTGATGCTGAAGTAATTATGAATAATTAATTATATTTTTAACAAAAAAGTATTCTAGCTAGGATGATGGCATATTTTAATCTGGCTGTAGAGTTTAAATGAAATTAAAGTTATCAATCTCTTCAATCTTGAACAGATAGCAAATTTCACGATGGATAAATCAAACAACTTAGATACAAATCTATCCTTTTAAATATTATAGGGAAAATATTATCAATTAGATGTTCATTCATTTTTATAAATAGATTCTTTAACTTACTAAGATTTATTTCCATGAGATATTATCCCTTACTTTAATTTTTATTTTAAGTCTTTTTGCAAACTGAGTGTTCTTCTTTAAGAGTTTTGAGTTAGATCATTTGCTTCTAATCTAAAAGTTTTATGAATATTGTAAATCATTAAACTAGAGATGCTTAAAAATAATAATACTTATTTTATCTAGTAAATAGTTTAGCATATAGTTAAACCTTTGTTTAATGAACAGAATTGAGTTTTATTTACTCTTCTGCGACCTTTAAAAATTAAATCGCTTTTTATTTTAGAAACCATATGTATAATCTTCTACTAAATATTTTCCAATAATTATATTGCTTATAAGATATGCAAGTTTGCAAACTAAACTCATGGACAAGATTAAAAATATTCACCTGTTTTGTTTATTAAAAAGAACCACAACTTAGTACTTCAGATTACTCTTTGTGTGCTCTCTAGGAACTTAAAATATATTTTAATAAAATTCCTCTTGTTTTATTTGCAAGAACTCACCTTAAAAGTTTCATACTGGAAATGAACACTTTCTAATTGACCTTAATTCAAATTATAATAATAATTGTTGTAAATTTAGTTTTGATTAACCGAGGAAAAGCGGTATGATATGGAGCGTGACTATAGGTTTTTGTGTCCTTTATAAAATCCTAATTTCATCGCGACCGCATCAGTTAGATTGTTTTTAATTTTAAAGTCCTTATCAATAATTTAGAACTGGAGGTTTCGATATAAGACCACTCGATGTCATCGATAATTTGACTGTCTTCAAATGCTTCAGCCTTAAAAGAGTAAACTAAAAGATTTAAAATAGAGAATAATAATTAATTAATCAGAATGTTTAATAAAAATGTGCAACAAAATATGTCAGAAAACTGAAAGTGACTCGGAAGAGGATTATGAATTGAGCATTAAAAACCCCAAAACCCCATAATATGATAAGAAAGTGAAAATAAGTTGTGTATAATTAATTTCTTTATTAATACTTATAATCATGCTAAATTTTAACCCTAAACAGGCAATCTAAAGTCTTCTAG
>JAJKFJ010014771.1:0-10907 GCA_027382625.1 Tetmemena sp. SeJ-2015 | reverse complement strand
TCAGACCAAGAATGTACTCCAATGATCATATAAATATCAGCATGACAAATGACACCCAAGTTGAGAGAGTATAAATTGAAGTCGGTGAATGCAATGATAAAATGAAGGTAAAAAGTTGAGTGAAAATATCAAGTGTAAAATGAGGTAGTGATTTGAGAGTAGATAATTTAAGCATATGTAATTTGTAATGCAATGTAATTGATTATGTAATTTAATAGTCGATAATTAAAGTGTGTAAAAGTAGGGTAATAACTTGCATGTGATTTAAGAGTCCAAGTTACAAGGGGTCATATAATATCTGATTTAATTGATTGATTAATTCTAGTATATATATTTAATTTATTAATTGATTGAATTAAATTGGTTTCTGGAAAATTTTTAACATTCAATTCTAATATTACAATATTTCAAAGGTATAGTAGTAAATTGTAGTTTAATATCCAAATAATTATAATAAAATTAATAATTGTAATACAAGAAGATTTATTACAAATATTTCAGGTGATACTTTTAATTTAATTTGTCTTCAAATTAATCCAAACATCAAAATGAAAATTCTTACTTAAAAGAAGTTGTTTAAGATTTAATTGTTAAAAATAATATTTTTGGGAAAAGCTTTCTTAATTATTAGCATGATCTTCTTTTAAATATTTAGATATAGTTTAGAATTTGATAAAATATATCAATGATTAAAATGATTAAAATAAATGTTGCAGGTCATTTATTTCAAGAGGTTCACCTTCTATCTCAACAGTTTTTCGAGAGCCTTTAAAATTTAAAATTTCTTAAAATATCGGTGTTCCACCTCAGTAGTAAAATATTTGTATCCTTATTCAACTTTTAAAAATACTTTTCTTTGTAAATAAAGGTGTTTAAATCTTTTAAAAAGGCCATACTCGTAAATAGCTGAATTGATATAATACTATTATAAGAAATTTTAATAAATAATGGTATTTTAGTTGGTAAATTTGAGATACTTCTATTCCTCCTTAAATTAATTATGGCTTAATGAATTATGTGAATCCATTTAGTAAATATATTTTCTTTTATAATAGAGAATATTATAAATTGATTAAGTTTAGAATATTATTTTGCTAGTTAATATATTTTTACCAATCTATCTTTGGTATCTATCTTATTTACAAATTAATAAATAAATAAACTTAAACAATCTCCTTATTTATACTCAATCTATCATTGTTAATAATATTATTGTATAAACAACTTAATTATCTATTTATATCTTATAAAATTATAAATTATCAATATGACCTCAAATTTAATGATTTATAGTATAGCAGAATTAAAGACAATCCTGTGGAGCATAAATAATAGCGCGTGCTTAATCTGAATAATTAACTTCTGCGAATAGAATGGTCACTTAGGAAAAAGTATTAAAACTATTTCCATTTGCTAGGGAAAATGGGCTAAAATATCCAATCATTTAGTGCCTCTCTATTTTATTTAAATCTGCTTCGGTCTAAATAAAACCATTAATTTCTTTGGAGAGATAAATGGAGATGGAAAATCAGGGCAAGAAACTTTAAATTGAGGAACTCCACAGGAGAGAATTATGCAAGCGATTTAACCTAAATCATTATATCTTTTGGACACTAGTTACCCATAGAGAGGGACCATTAATCTATAGCCAGTCTGATTCAGCTTGGGCAGTTAGCGGTATAGGGGCTTATCTAAATCCCACTCAAACTTAATTTATTACACACAACTTCTTTTAACGCTTGATTATCAGAAGAGAAATGAAAGTTGTATCAGTTAACTATACTCAAATAGTCTGCAGTTCTCCTCACTTAATTCCAATTCAATTTTTTTTAGCAAACTGGGGATTCTTAATTTAACTTTCAGTTCAAATAATTTTGAAAATAAATAGTTAGATTTCAATCAAATTCTTTAAGCTTTTTAGTTTTTAATTTTTATATTTTTTCCCTAGGCTAACTCTTATCTGAACCCTTATCTTCAATCTTTTCTTTGTCCTTCTATTTGATCAAATAAATAAGCATCTTAAAATATTTGATCTTGCCTTTCTTCTATTTCTTTTATTTAACTTTGAGTGCTATCAGTTTCTTTAATATGCGCGTATCTATCTTTTAGCTTTAGCCCTTTTATAGCAATTGATAAACCAAAAGCTCTTGCTGAATCGGAGCTTTGCTCACTAATTTTTCCATTAAATCTGTCTAATGGAGACTTTTCCCTTGCTTGAGTACATTCTTCCGAAAGTAAGGAATCAACTGCTGCTGATATTTTGAAAGTACCACCTGAGAGACGAGATAACTCTAACGCATTTGTAAAATCACTTTCGTCAATTCCATTTGCTTTTTCGCTTTCTTAATTCCGTCTCTAAGATTGTGAAGTTCAAAATAGCTTTTACTTTATTGGCAACTCAATTTACTACTGCTACTTTTAGAGTCTTCATTTAACTTATTTTGGCAGCCTATTAAAAATACCTAAGAAATATATTGATCTGAAGCATGAGAACATCTTAAGCTTCAATATCCTAAAGTTTTAAAAAATATTTCTAATAAATGTAAAGAAAGAGAACTCTGGCCTAACCAATCTATTTAAGTAAATCTTAAATGTTAAAGGATTTGTTTTAAGATCTATCTTATTAAAGTTTAGCTCATCACTCTCTAGTAAATTTGCTCTCTCTTCTCTTTATCAGTAGGCTGAATGATTAACTACATTTTTCAAGATCTTTTGAGATTAGGTGACTGCTAACTCTCTGATGAATTTATCAAAAAACGCTATGATTAAAAAATATTTCATTCTCTTATTATGAGTTTATTCCATTTTCTTGATTTTATAAACTTATTTCCTGTGAGTCTTTTAAAGCGGTGCAGGCTTAAGTCTTTTTATTTTTTCGTTTGACTAAATAGAGCCTCCTGATTTTAAAAATTATATTTAATTCTGATTAAAGACTGAAAAAATAGTTACTCCTGGATACTTGCAAGTAGATACTGAAGCACGATGTGCATTATACTCAATAAGTACAAAGTTTTAACGAATAATTTTTTTATCAATAGTCCACCAGTGCTAGTGATTGCTCTCAGCATATTATCTACTTTCCTTATTATTTAAGTATTCTTCTCACCAATCGAGAAGAATAATAGAACCCCGAAATCATGAAAAAGTTTATACATCTAAATGAAAATAAATCCTCTCCCTCTGGTAGTGGCTGGATAGTTTATTAAGAAGACTAGGTATCTAGGTATACTAAATTTTGCACTCCAAAGCTATCAAACCACATAGAATATAAGCAAAAAAGTCTTAACAATAAATTAATTAGAGTCATGAAGGGTAAGGGTGATATTTTAGATTACAAAAGGTGTGACGATAGTATAGTTGTCTTGGAAATAATTTGAGATGTATTTGCTGTTCATTTTCACTGGCACTTCGAAATCTAGCGTGTCAAAATACTACTAGCTGATTATAGCATCGAACAACACTGTAAACTAAATGAGATCTAATATATAAATAGTCCCTTTGAAATTATTTTAAGTATACGCCGCATCCTATTTATCTCTGATTTAGATTTGCACACTCTCTTTTCATTTGGGAAGAGCTCGTTCAGAATTGTTTGATTGCACCCGCTTATCATTATATTCAATCCTTGGTAATAAAAACTAGTAGACATATTCTTTAATATAGAATTTTTATAAAGACGTCCCGGTTTATTGCACATAAAAATCTTTGTCAGGACACACCACTGTTTGCCCATAATCTATGGTGGCTTCTTTAATAGTTTCTTAATCGCCTAAAAATCGCGTTGTATCGCAAAATACAGTGGGAATTGAAGTTCTAGTGAAAATATAAGTGTCATTATTATAGTAAGCTTCCGCTTTTGAAAACTGCACTGAAAAGTACTCTAGTAGCTCCTACCTGTAGACGTAGCTTTCTTGAGTGTAAAAAGCTATTGCAATATCGAATGTCTAGGCGGAAAGGGAAATCGTTTGATCAGAGGCAAATAAGTTGGTATAGTTAGTTATATTAGAAATGGTTTATAGAGAGATATATATGCTAAAACTAGGGAGTATTATTTCCAATCTTATTCCTTAGATTTGTCTATTTTTAATATCTTCTTGATTAAAAACAAGAAATAAGTCTATAATTTTGTCTTTAGCGCACTTAATTCATTTGCACGATTAGGTAAACGAGGATAACCAGTCTTGAGAATAATTTAAATTAATTACATTTTTAAGAATAATGTGAGGATACCCCCCAAAACAGATTAAATAAAGTTAAATAATTTTCATTAAAAACAATTTTAAAACCTTATTAAAAAAATGATTTAAGAGATTGATAAGAGTTAGAATTTTTGTAGGTGAGAGATATGGGATGGCCGAATTAGTCAAGTTTCCTAACTTTCTAGAGCAACCTGCGTTTTATGATTTGAAATGGGCTCCTAGATATTTACTAAACATCCGCTCTGATCATCGCGTTTAGGAGTGAAATTATAATTAAACTTTTCCAATTGCTAAATTTAATAAGTAATTGAATGTATTATGTGTAATTCTGAATAATCTAATTCTCAAACTATACCTATGAATTTATCGAGAAATCGAGAGCTAAAAAGTTCAAATTTAAGAGAGCAACTCTTTAAATTGATAAGTATTATATTTGCCAGCTAATAATACTTTTAATAATGAGAAAAACTAGTTTAGATCTTGAAAAATGCAATATCAGTGTTAATCTCAGATTATTTTTGTATCTTTTATAATAGTAGGTTCTTTAAATTGTTTTATTCTATCCAAATTAGATTGGGTCATTGCTCTCTTTGTGAATATGATATATTTAAAAGTGTTAATTTTTGCAAATTTATGGCTTATAAACTTCTGAAACTGTAAAGTATATGTTGATAAATTTGTTGCGTAACTTGTTCTGTATTCTAGCTCTTAATTTATAAATTATTCCAGTTTTCTTTCTCCTAATAAAATCTTTATGGTTTGCTGCGATTAATGGGCTGATACATTAATTTAGAGATGTATCAAATTAAATCGTAATTGTTTAAAATAGTAACCCAAAACCTTCAATAACAAATATTTTCGACTCTGCACAAAATTCTTAATTATAATTAAATTCATTTGTTTATTTATTTTATCTCAACCTGTAACGAATTAATTTCAACTTGGAGATTTAATTATACTATGAATTTATTCAAATAGTCAAGATATTTTATAAAAGTCTCAAAGAAAATTTATGATTAAAATGCGAATTCAAATTTTTCATGACTCGATTAATCCTGAAGATGCTTAACTGTTTTTATTATTTCTTCTGTTCTTTATTATGATAATCTCATTTATTTCTTTAAAAAAATAAATAATCTCTTCTTCTCGCGTTAATTGAATTGAATTTATCTTTCTCCACTTTAAAATCCTGCATATTTTTGTTATAAAAAAGTGAATAATAAAAAATTGAATAATATTTTGTCGATAAATTAATTAGTTTTCTTGCTTATGAAATTTTCCATCTAAATTTTTAATATCTTTCATTTAATGTGATTGCATTAAAACAATTTTTTTTTAGAATAGTCAGCAATCAAAAAATGTAAATGATGAAATAATGATCAGATTTGGAAGATAAGAAACTTTTTTATAAATTCTAAGAGAAATAAAGGGAGCATCTTAGACCAGCAGAGAAGCTCATTCTAATAAAATGCAGAGGAGAGAGGTTCATAAAGCACCTCTAAAGATTCTAATTTGAATCATTGTAGGAACTGAGATTAATTTTGGCACTGCTCGATCATGAAGTCAGATCTTGAGAAACGAGTAGCGACGTATCCTGGACCAAAGTCGTAAACATTTAAAACAGGAGATCCATTTACTTCGTCAGGCTATACCTCCCAAAGAACATCGCCAGTGTCGATTCTATAATAAATCCATCTGGAGATGCTTTGACGGTCATTAGACCACTCGTTTAGTCTGTAGTACTCATTGGTAGGGTCCCATTCAGGTCTCTCCTTTCCAACGAATGTATACACGTTGTTGATATTTAAGTAAGGATTGTACTATGTGAATATCGATAAAGCAACATGGCCACGCTTTGGATAACCATTAGTTTCTCTGCAAATGTCACCGGTGGCGTAGCTTTGGCTGTAGCCTGTGTCATAGTTTTCGGTACTAATGTAAGTGTCATTACCTTGAGGGTATTCGAATGTAGTTTCTTAGTAATAACTGTTAAACTCAGAACTCATTTTAGTGATTCTGTGAATTTTAAGGTCAGTCATGGTCTTTGTGGTAAGGTCCCACTGATGGTTTTCCATAGTCCTTACATAGTCGTAAGGAATGTTCACTTTAGGCCAAATGCTCATAGACTGAACGGAGGTTGCGATAGTTAGAACCGCGGTCAAAGCTAATTGCTTCATGATTCTCTTCAAAGATATCGTATATTGGGGGATGGGGGGACGGAAGTGCACCCACCCACCCCTTTTTATGGTCAAAATCGCCAAAAAATCGTCCATTTAAGCAGAAATCAACAGAAAATGCCAAAAGATTAAGAGTTTTTGGCCTTCAAAATTTCCTTGAATGTCAAATTTCATAATTTCAATTTTTTCCAAAATGTTCTATTTTTTGCTATTAATTCAAATTTTGATGATACTTTCATGTTTTTGGAGCCCCACCTCCTTTCTTTTAATTACAGAGTCACATTTGAACTCCTATATATTCTTCTTCAAAATAGCGAGCCTAAGAAATGATGATAAAAAATAGGTGGGAGTAGTTCTGCAATTAATTTTCAAGAAGTTTAAATGTTATTATCAAAATCGTAAATAAAGCGTGCTATCTTTTATAAAATAGAATTAGCGAGAACTTCTCTTTTTAAAGTCAGAGTAAGAAGCCAAATACTGCAATAGATGAAATTATCTTGACTTTGAACTTAACTTGCCATATTATTCTTAAGTAAATAAATTCAAGGAAATATTTCTCTATGTTGGAAGAACGTCAAATAACTGCAATATTTATAAATACTGAGGGCTGATTTACATTCATTATAGCCTCTATCTATGGCGAATATTGTAGATCTTGCTGGTGCTGATCAAGTATCTGCCTAAATTTGCCCTAAATTATTTAAAAACTTTTATTTTAATGGTAAATTTGACTTGTAACATATTTTGAGTGAATTTTGGAAAAAATTGAAATCATGAAATTTGATCCTCGTGGAAAATTTCGAAGCCAAAAACTCTTAATTTTTTGGCATTTTTGGCTCATTTCGGCTTTTATGGACAATTTTTGGGCAATTTTGACCACAAAAAGGGGGGAGGTGCACTTCCGTACCCCCCGTATATTATAATTTAATATTTCTAAAATTGAAATAATTCAAAAATATTAAATACAATTAGATGCAAATACTGTAATAATCATTTTAAATATCTTTCTCATAAAAATTAAATATAACTATATTGAGAATAAAGTAAATCTTTATTCATTTTTAAAATCTAAGACGCAAAGGTCTTAAAGCAAGAGGAATGAATAATCTAAAGAAGCAAAAATAAATAACTCATTTTAAAATTTCCATTTTATAGAAAAGTTTCATTCAAATGAAGAATCAATAGATTTGAATAACTATCGCACATAATAATATTTTGTTATGATTATTTTTATAATTTAAACTTTAAGTTGTAATAAACTAGAGAAATATGTATGCTTTGTAAAATTCTTTCTTATTTGGGATCTTTTTTTCATCTTTTGTTTTAGAATATTATATAAAATTAATTTAGAGCATTTATATAGTACTATTTACACCAATCTATCTTTACGAAGCAATATAATTTTTATTAATTTATCTTGCTCAAGAATACAAGCATATCGATCAGATTTCTTAATTCTATCAATAAGATATAAACCTATTTTTATGCTACTTATCATCAATTATTATTATGATATAAAAATAGGAAGATACTGAAATTTTAGAATCCTTATTGAATAAAGAATTAAAAATTATTACTTCATGTAGGATTTTAAAATCAATCTTTGAAGTTCGTTTGACCCCTATAAATTAATTTAATTAATTTTTATATGAAAAAGTGATTTCTGAAGAATAATATTTTTACTTTTCATTTAGACTTAATTAGGAGCTTTAAATTTAGTTTGTAGTTTTCTTGATAGTGTACCTTACTTCTCAGTGTGATTTGAATAAATTACTTTATGCAGTTTTATTAAAGATAGACTCAATACATACTTGGGAGAGGTAGAATTTATTTTATTAGTAGAGTTACAAAAATAAGAAACTGATAAATATTTAGAGAGAAATAGAGGTCTTTAATATTTATATAAACAAAGAAGGTCATATTAAAAAGTAAGCTTATCAAGCAGCTATTTAACCTCTCAGTGTAAAAAGAGAGCAGAAGCGTTGGCGCACTATTTAATCTCGAAGTCAGATGGTTGGAAGCGAGTTGGCACGTATCCTGCACCGTACTTGTAAACGAACAACTTATAGTTCAAAATAAGCTTAAATTGCGTACGTGGTATAAATTAAAAGCAGAAGTCTTCCCAATTGGAAATAATTGCTATACTCGTTAGTAGAATGGAAGTCTGAGCAGAAGTAGAGCGAAATAAACAATTTTTTTTATCGCAGCCCACCAACCATATTATTATATTAATTATGAGTGGCCTTTTTTGATTAATTCAATTTAATTGTTTTTTAATTATGGAAATCATATACATAATCCCTATAGCTATCAGGAATTCATATTGCTGTAGTATAATAGATGAATCGCTAATAAACAATTCAATGAATAAATATGAAAGTGATTTACCGAGCTCAGGCTATACTCTTGTGCTTGTATTATCAATTTAGTTAAAACCATCCTTTTAAACTCTTATCAAATACTATTAGAAGAGCCAGCTTTAAAGTCAGGCTGAACTTCCCAAACAACATCCCCAGTGTCCACAGTGTAATAAATCCACCTGTAGATGGTTTGAAGATCTTCAGACAATTCATTGAGTCTGTAGTATTCGTTGTTGGCGTCCCAGGCAGGTGTCTCTTTTCCGACAAATTCTTATCTGTTATCAAAGTTTAGATAAGGATTGTACATCCTGAATATCTATAAAGCGACATAGCCTGGTTGTGGAGAATTGGGTTGATCGGTGCAACCTCCTTTCGAGTAGTAGTTTTGACCTGTACCTGCGTTGTAGTTATAGTTGTCTATGTTCATGTATTCCTCACCAGTCCTTTAATTTGCGTATTCCTCATACCACATGTTAAGCTCAGAACTCATTTTAGAGATTTTGTATGCTTGAAGGTCAGTCATTGTTTTAAGGGTAGGGTCCCACTCATAGTACTCCAATCTCGCAATATGGTTGTAAGGGATATTGACTTTAGGCCAAGCTTTCTCTGATTGAACGAAAGATGCGAAAGTTAGAGCGACTGCTAAACTTATTTGCTTCATGATCCACTGCAAAGATTTTGAAAACTTTAATTTATTATTCGAAAAATGAAAAATAAAATGGCTAGTGGGAAGTTATTTTAATTTGAAATGATGTAAATTAGTTTCTTTGATGAAATTAAATTGTGGACATTTTTTTTGTTTATTTTATGAATTGGGAATATTTATTATAACTTAATTAATTTAGAAAGCCTTTATAGTGCAACTATCCCAATCTATCTTATGATAAATATAATTTTTAAATCAACTATCTTTTTCAAGTATACAAGCCTGCGACCAGATTTCTTAATTCTAAGAATAACTGCGACTATATATTTATAGTTAGATATATCTTTTTGATTTTGTTTTTGTAAAATAAATGAAAATTATTTTACAATATTTGATTTTAATATTAATTTTTTATTTTATAATAATTTGTTGATTCATTCATTCACCTTTTCAAAACAATTTGCGAATAATAAGGATTTATGAATGCTTGCAAAATATGCATAATTATTATAGTTATTTTCTGACTATTCTTGCAAAAAGAAATTATTAACTAGATTCTCTAGTTACTAATGTTAGAGATTAAGTGAATGTTGCGCTATAAGAATAAGAATAAACTTTAGTAAATGTGGCAAATAATATAAAAGAAGAGCATTGACAAGTTTGGAAAGAAATGCACTGGAGCTTTTTTAGGTAAAAAAATAGTACCGGGAGCAGAGTTATCATTTTTTATTATTCAAAAGGAAAAAAATTAGATTTTATTAAATTATTTCGTCCCAATTGCTAATCACTGATCTCTTTAGCAAATCTAATTAAACATTAGGTCTTAATTTTAGATCTATACTTTATATTAAGCACCTATCAATATTATATATAGTTAGAATCAATCAGTCACTGATGATCTCTTTTATATTTGAGATTTTAATTAAATTGGGTCATTAGTTAAATAATATGTGGCGTAGCGACTGTTGAAATAACTCAAGCACCCCTCGATCAGTAGCTTGTCCAATAGCCAATAAAAATTAATATGAGTTTAAGTAAAAACGAAGACACTTATAATAAAAAGCTAAGAATTTATTTACCATAATTTAATATCTAAAATTATAGAAGGAGCAGCCTTGATTTATGATAAAAAAATCTGGCCTAAATAGTCAAAAAATAAATAACAGCTTGTATTTATGCAAAAGTAAAATCAAATTTACTCTTAATAAGTCTGGCAGCAATAAAGGTTTTGAAATTTGCATTAACAAATAAATCAATTTGATAAATTACTCAGTCATAGGAGAGAGTAGTATTTTGGTATTACTAGATCAGAAAATCATATTCTTAGAAGCTAGTTGGGATGTATCCCTTGCCATATTTGTATAGGAATAACTTAGTAGAGTTCGAAGTCAAAACCATATAAAATGATAAGAAATGAAAATAAGTTGTGTATAATTAATTTCTTTATTAATACTTATAATCATGCGAGTCAAACGCGAAATTACTCAAAAATAACTACATGATCCATCCTATCTCAGTTTCATTT
>JAJKFJ010014769.1:0-10910 GCA_027382625.1 Tetmemena sp. SeJ-2015 | reverse complement strand
GTATTGTGAATTTTGCAAAAGTCGTATTCTCCTTCTTCTTTTTCTAAAAATCCTGAGCATCAATAAACTTGGAATACTTAAGTGAGTCAATCTTGGACATTCGCTTTACTTTAACATCTCTGGTTGTAAGATTTCCACGATTAATAAAGCTCTCATTAACTATTTAGTCATTTGAATTTATTATCCTATTCAGATTACTCTAGTTGTTTTCAATCATTATTTGAGGATTTTCATACTTTAGTAAGCCACTCTCTATGAAGTTATTTGTGAGCTAGCTCATTCTTTCCTTTTGAGTGACCTATTTATAGTTGTTGAATTGGGATTTCAACTTTTCATAAAAATGCTCTGCCTTTTTCTCCTGGTCTAGAATATGAGTAAGATTTTTTCTAGAGGACATGATTTCTGAGTGAGACTGGTTCAGCTTGTCTGGACTTATAGCTCTACTTTATAAAGAAAATATAGAGATACTAGTTTTATCAGAGATAAGGGGAAGAGAGGGCGATTTGGCTGTGAACTTACTCTCAGGAGAGAAATTAGAGTTTGAAGAGATGGATCTTGGGAAATGAGGAGGTGCTCTTTTCTCAGGGCTACTTAATAAGTAGTCAAAGGTTTTTCTCCTGTTGTAGAAGTTCAAGCTGGAGGAGGGAAAATAATTAACTAAATAAGAAGTTTAGTGCTTACTTGACTATCTTATCCCTAGTTTTAAGCAACTTGATTTATTTTAGTCTATCTTTAGTAGTTTGAAGTCTTTAGCTTTCTCTACTCAAGAATGTGTTGTTTTTCTTCTTAATTGCTAGATAATGTTTTTTGTTCGTGGTTAAGATCAAAGACTTAAGTTTCCTTTGTTGTTCTGGGTCTATCTCTGCTTAGGATTGCCTTTAGATAAATAAGATTTAGCTAAAACTTTTGATCCTGCTTTTTCAACACGTTCATATTATACAACAAGTATAAGCAATTTCTTATTAGGTATCTACAAAAGAAAATATAATATAATTTACACTTTTGTTTATTCAAAAAGGAATAGAAATCAAATGAAATAAATGCATATCTACCATTTACAGAAATATTGAAATAAATTAACAACAAGAAACTTCTACTTTCAAAAATCTACGTTGCTTTTATTTGCAATTTTAAGAATAAAACTTTTAATTTTGAATGTGATTACATAATTTGTAATTGCTTTTTTTAATTAATGTTAGACAATATTTTTTTAAAAAAATTATCTTGAATCAATTCGTTTACATCATTTTTATCCAGGCTTCCATTAAGTCCCTTGCTTTCCTAATACCTTTTAGTTCTCAAACTACTCTTTGCCTTTTTGAGGAGAGGCTAAGCTCCTTCTTGCAAAATATATCCATTTTTATTAAGAGAGGAAGAGAACAAAGTTTTAGTTTGAGATAAGCTACTTGCCTCTGTTTCAGTTGGGACTTAATTGATTTGGTTATCATTTCTAGACTTAATTTAGTACTAAACCTGATTTGAAGATTTGGCTCTGCTTATTTTAGGAATCAAAATACTGTTACTTCTTGAGGATTTAAAAAGAACAAAGTAAAAATTTATCATCAGGAGCTTTTAATAGCTGTGGTTGTAGAGGAGTGGAAACTAGAGGCTTTATATTTTGCAGTTTATTGACTAGTCTTTTGTTTTCCTGATCTATCCTTAGCACCTCTTTTTTCCTTATAACCAGGTTTAAGGTCTTATTTATGATAATTATATTTGGGGGATCTAACGCCTACTAATATAAATAAATTGCTGATAGAGCTATTAGATCGGTTCAAACTCAGATGACTTATCGAGCAAGCTGTTATTGAAGGCCTCTTATAGATCTAATAAAATAATCAACTCTAATCTCTCTGATCCTTTCAAGCAACTTCTGATTTTCAATAACTATTTTAAACCGTCTAAACAATATAAAGAGTTAGCAATTAGAACCACTTATTTAATTCTTACTCATCATCCACAGGGAAAAGGTTGTTTTGAATTCTATAATTGATATGCCTTTCGAGTTCCTTCTTCTTCTTTTTCTTATCTTTCTTGTGTAATTTCCCAGATTTGAGGGGCTTGAGAGGGATTGGAATATCTGCCATTAAAGTTTTATCTAATTCAATTTTATATAAACTAAATGAATGTTATTGAGCATAGAAGATAATAGAATCAAACAGTGAAATTTAATAAAAAATGGGATTAAAAGTTAAATTTAGAAAGCAGAGAAAGTTATTTTAAGCTTCTCTTTTTATAGATATATTTATCCTTTCCATTTTGTTGAGTAGCATTCTGCTAGCTAAGTAAGAAGTTTTATAGGTAATAATTTTAAACTATTTTTAGATGTGAGAGTTTATCTCATTAAATGTTTGAGATAAGAAATGGATCTGTTCAAGCATTTAAATTGGATTCTACTATTCAAGATATGTATTGATTTATTTTATTTAAGATGGATTTGAGGAATTTCCCAATTTCCTAGATGAGAATTTTAATCAAGATGAAACATTTGGCGAATTAGAAGTTTCTAGCCCGCCATCTCAAATTCTTTCAAAAATTCGATCACCTTAAAGCAAATCCTTAGCAAGAAATTTGCTTGAGCACAACCAAGAAAATTTACTTAAGCAAAAAGAAATTAATAGAGACTTAGAACTATAAGAATTGACAACTCTGTAATAATAGGTCTATAAAACGATATAAAGCAGACTCAAAGGGTAATACAGAGGAAGATTTCTCCCAAGCTTAAAATTTTATTCTTACTTATTTTACTATTTATCTATAAGTTTAGTTGGATGCGGAGATGGTTAAAAAGCTGGTAGTGAGTAATCATTACATTTTATTTAATGCGATGACTCTAACAATATAAACGGAGATGGTTGCAGTAGCACTTGTAACATAGAGACCTATTGGAATTGCGTTTAAAGTGGAGGAATATCCGTTTGCACTGAAATCCCTGACGATGGCCACTGGATGGGTTAGCTTGCCTGTGATGACGGAGATGGTATAAATACAAATGGTTGCTCGAATTCAGGTGCTATAAACACAGGATATTATTGCCCATATGGAACGATTGGATCAGCTGATTATTGTCCTCCTAATTGTGGAACTTCTCCAAATAGATTCACATCTGGCTCGGGCTATTGCAATGACTTCAATAACAATCCATTCGATGGTTGTGATCCTAATTGTAAAGTTGAAACTGGCTATGTGTGTTCACACACAGGAACAAACGCTGATACTTGCTCTGAACCTTGCGGAGATGTAAATATATTATAGATGGTTATGATTTTCATACTTACTAATGCGATGATGGGAACGTTTTCAGTACTGATGGATGTGCGGCGAACTGCACAATTGAGGCTGGCTTCTAATGCGTAGGTGGAGATCCTAGCAGAGCTGATATTTGTGAGGAGATCTGTGATGATAACTCTGACTGGCATTAGTATGAATGTGAGAGAGGTGCAGGTGTAAATGGCGATGGATGTTTATATTATATGTGACACCAAGTGTGAAATTGAAATAGGCTGGTTCTGCCACGGAGGTATGCCATATACCTAAGATACTTGCTATGCAGTGTGTGGAGATGGAAGGACTGTAGGTACAGAGTAGTGCGATGATGGAAACTGGCCAGGAAACACAAACTCATATCCTGCAAATACGGATGGTTGTACTAATTGCCAAATAGGAGCAGGCTGGACTTGCTGGAACTCATCTCCCTACACTCCTTCTCATTGTATGGAAATTTTCTAATAATTTCTATAATAAGATTTGCGGAGACGGAAAAGACTTCTTTAATTATGGATGCGATGACGGTAATTTAGTAGATGGCGATGGCTGTGACTCTTACTGCAGGTATTTTTAAGTTATATATTGACCAATAATTTCTAGAGTTGAAATAGGCTACGCATGTGGAGGAGGTACCTACACTTCACCTGATGGGTGCGTAGAAATAATTTTTTTTTAATATGTGGGGATGGAAGAGATTTCTATCACTACGGTTGTGATGATGGAAACAATGTTGGCGGAGACGGCTGCTCATCAACTTGCACTATTGAACCTGGTTGGGATTGTGGATATGGAAATCCTAGACTATAAGACTTTTGTTATCCTCTCTAGAGGCCTTTGATCACTGATGCAGCATTTTTTAAATTAAAGTCATTTAATATAATTGTCTTCTGATAATCAAGTTATCTTGGTCGTTTTGAATAGAACAGTAATTGTCGATCGTAAGATTCTTTTGTTTACTCACACCCTAAAGAATTATTTATAATTTCATTATAAAGCTTTGATGGATATCGATACTAGCTTTGAGTTTACTTTCACTGGGCCAAGAAACAACTATTGGTATCCTATGACCTACTAATGGACGAATGAACTTATTCTGAAAAATTCAATTGGATAACCCTATTTCACCTTTACTCCGGACTATTCTAACAGCATTATCTAACTCTTTGGAGAAGGATTCGAGGTAATTTTGCTTTAACTAAACTTTAAAGTAGCTTGAGATCACTTTTACTAATACATTGCAAGTGTATCATCCCCTCTATGGTCTAATTAATTTTGTATCTAATGTATACACCTATGAGACATTATCTGATTAATGATTACGCTTTTATTGGTTATTTTTCGGAGCCTAAAGAATCAAGTTACAAATGTGATGTTGATGAATGGATGTATGTGGCGTTCTGGGGATATATTGGAGTGGTTTTAATTAACATCCCTGCATCAATATTCCTAAGGGTACCCATGTACTACTCTTGGGGCTTAACTTTTTCTCTGCAAGTTATAGCTCTCACTCCAATCATGAAATCCTACTTGCCCTCATGTCTTACTTTCTTTTTGAAGGACTTAATGATTTCTCACGCTCAGTATTCTACTATCTAGGAGTGGTTTGGATCACAAAGTTGGCTCAACTTTATTTACAATAACGTACACCCAAGATATAACCCATTATCCTACAGACTCAAAAGACATGATATCTTTTAAACCCTTCTTTTTCTTATTCTCTAAATCTTAACTTTTCGAAAGCTTTATATACAACAACGTCATTTGGATAACCCTTGAAATGTACATCATATAATATTAAAATTATTGCCTATATGGATTGCAGCTTTTGGTCTGATTTTATTCTTCTTGGGTTTGAGAGCAATATGTATTCCAATTAATTATTGGGGAGACCACTTCGCGGATGTGGAGTAGTCATTTAGATACCAGGTCTTCATTAGAGGATTTCAACTGATCTTCCTCAAGACTATTTTTGGCATCTTCCTAAACTTCAAAGATGTAAGGTCTAATCTATTCCTAAACTTTTATTTTAGATGGAGTGGTCAAGTGGATTTTAGCTTTTTGGAACTCTTATAAAATGATAATAAATGATAGAACTATCTCCTCTTTCTTCCTACTGATCTTGTAATTTATTTTGTTATGCCTGGGAATGGGAACTATCCTTATTTATGTGTTCAATATGAGGAAGTTACCTCTCTACAAAATGAAAATGAAAACCTTCTTCAGAATGATCTACGATGACTTTCACATTACAAATCGCTATTCTCTACTTTTTTACACTATCTTCTTTATTAAGAGAATCGTCTACGCTATCATTTTAGCCTTCTTAGCAGAAAATGTGTTGACCCCACTCAATTTATACGTGTTTCTGATCACTATTCTTCCCATGCTCTACTTTTCTTATTCACTGCCATATATATTATTTTGCCTTTCAAAACGAGAGGTTTGAATGCCCTGATGTGCCTTGATGAGTTTTCTGAATTTTTAGTGGGAGTAGTGATCCTTCACTATAAAGGCGGTTGGATAACTGATGGCGAGTTCTTTGGATATGCTCGCTTCATCATTCGATACATAACGATTTGGATATTGATCCACTTGCTATTTCTACTACTGTAGATATTATTCAACTTATGCGAAGTGTGCTCGAAAACATGGACATTCAAATCGGTATGATAAAGTTATGAAATTATGTTTTATAGGCTTCTTTCAAAGAGAAGGTCCTGGTTTCTGATAGTGACTCAGGAGGCGACTCAGACGATGGGTACAAGCACTACCCTAGTGATCCTACTCCTGAGATTTAATCCTCAGAAGAAGAACCAGATTCGCCAGCTGCTGCTAAAATTGCAAATAATCAAATTGGTGGTCATTATTATCTTTCAAGTTTAAATAGGGCGCTAGGATCGAAACTCCAGAGGAGGAATCAGAAGAGGAAGATGAAATAGATATCCCTGCTGCTGCTGTATTTGTAGATGATAAGGTTGATAATATTCAAGAAGTAACTAACGATGTTAAAAAGAAATGAACTACGTGAACTTTGCAATTTCTTACTTAAATTTATTTCCATTTGATGTTCAATTTTAAGAAATTAGTGCATTATTTAATAAAATGGTATAAAATTCAAAGTAAAAAGAAGCTACCCTCAAGTAATTTTTCTTGAACTAGAAGCTTTTCGAGAGTTCAGTTTTGAAGCAACTCCAAGATGATAAATATGCGTCAGCTCTTCATTTTATAATTGCTACTGGAGTTTTGATTGGCAAAAGGGACTAAGACAAGTTGCACATCTATGACGCCTTCATAACACCAAACCCTGAAAAGACTTAAATAGACATCAAGCAGCAAATGATTGGAAACAACACAAACCAATAAGGGCAAATCATTCCTTTAGAAAATAAGAATCTCATGCAACAATTGTCAACAAAGTACACCGACTTCAATTACACAGACTGGCTCACAGAATTCTTCAACTCAGTTTCAATTTTCATACTATAAATTAAAGTTGAAAGGATGCTCGTGACAGGAGTTGAAATTGTAGGTCTCTTTACTTACTGCTCAAGTACTTAAGAAAAGACTTAAAGTTTTAAAAAGCTAACATCTGTAATGACTAGGTTGTTTACTTAGGATCCCGAAGAATCAAAGAAAAGGTATAACCTCCACAGCTCATACGTGCTCATGAGTATTTATTAGTAAAAGGTGGGTTAGTCATTTGGTGACATTATAGCATTTTAAGTATTATTCAAATATTTTAATTTTATAATGTCTACTCGAATCAAGTTCTGAATTAGATAAACGAGCAAATAAGAAATGCAGCTATTTTCGATAAACTATGCTATGTGAACATGAACTATGACATCGATATTAAAGTGCCCTTCAGCTCTCAAGACGCTAAAATAGATACCTTCTCTGAACTTAATGCAAAACTTTAGCACATCATTAATCATTCGTTCATTTATCTAATTATAATTAAGTAAGATCTGCAATCATCAATTCTTGTTAAAGTCAATTCACAACTACTTCTCACAAATATATTATTTTAATGCATCAGAAACTACAACTGTTCAAAGTTTAATTGAAAACTAACAGCAAGAAAATCAAGCTAACATCAATTTATTATATGTATTTAGGAGCCAGCAGCAAGCCACAGCAGCAGAAGGGAAAGGCTGCAAAATTATTTTAAATAAGAGTAGTAGTTATCAATTGAAGAACTCAATGTTCCTAGGTTAGAGATAAGAAAAATCTCTACCCTCCTCGATCTTCTTAATTTAGTAAACTTTTTTTCTTATAAATTGAGATTATATTTAATTAAAAATAAACAAATGCTATCTTCAAAATTTGAAGTATCTTTCTAAATTAGGAAAAAATAGTTTATAATACTATATAGACGTAATTGTGTTGTTATCCACTCCCATTTATTGGTTTATACTGTTTCACTTTAAGTTTACTTGCTTTTGATTATTTCTTCCAAGCCACTAGACTGATATTACAGCTTTACCAAGGCACAAGCATACTTTCAGACTTAAGGGAAATATGCAGCTCAGTTGCTACATCTCTAATGAAAAGACTAACTTGAAAGACATATTCTAACTTTTGGCAGAAGATGTAGATGCACAATTTAAATTCAGACTTGAAATCCTTGATGAGGAGGCTCAAAATAACAGTAATCTATTTCCATTTGTTTTAAATTGTTTTAGTTGCGTTGGTGAATCCATTCGATTTGAATACTGATAACATGCTGAGAATTGAGCAGTTTGATCTTCTAATGCCAAGCAAAGTTTACTTCCAGCTCCCAGAATTCCTGTCAGGCATTAAATATTTTAATAAATCCAAGTTGATATTCAACGACTATCTACTCTTCTACGAAAATAGTGAAGATGTTTTAAAGAGATTGTATGAGTCAACTGGACTAGTGCCCAGAAATGATGGCCATCTATTGACTTTTGAGCTAGTGACAGCAGAGCAAAAGGAAAAGAAACTTTTAATGTATCATTTAAATTGAATAACTTTTGAAAATTAAGTCACCTGCAATTCATCCATCATCCAACTAGCGAGAAGAGAATAAATCCCTCTCTTCAAAGGGTGATGCAAAGCCCACAGAGATAAAGCAGTCAGAACAGAAGCCAAAGACTCTTGAAGATCTGGGCTATGAAAGGAGAAAAAGATTCGAAGAAAAACAGTTCAAGATAAGACTAACCATCTTCATAGTGAGTGGAATTCTAATGATAGCTTCCTATTCCTATCTCTATTTTTACATGCAGGCTAACAAAAAGGATCCACCTTCAAGAAGGCGTGGCCCAATAAATTGATTAGTTTGGAATTTTTAGATAGCTAATTAATTATAATATTTAAAATGAAAGCAATAATTTTAGCATAATCAATAATTTGTTTTGCCACGGCTCAAGCTGCTTTCTTCACTTTCCAACCAAAGTCCGATAACAAGTGGTCTTTGCAAAATAATTATTATTTTTGCCAAAGCAGGGATTACTATAAATTAATAAATTAAATAGATTTTACAACTTGTTAGACTTTTCTCTGATTAAGGCTAAGGGATTTGGAGAGTTCGACTTAGGATTCGGGACCGTATTTGACAGCACCTACAACAATAAATCTATTATTTTTGTATTTAATAATGCCTATCAGGATAAATACGGACTCCATGCGTACAGCTACTTCAGGTTTTAAATTTTCATTTCATTAGAGTTTTCGAATTTAAATATGATTCAATTAAATAATTCTTGATCAAGATACATAATTCTGCCATTCCTATTATAGATTTACTTCTCATGAATATGGGCTCCTTGATTTAAATTTAGGCTTTAGATATTTATAGTATTGGCTTATGAATTTACTGATTAATCTATCTAGTCTCTTTCCTCAGTTTGAGACGATTGCTTGAGTTCTTCTTCAACGACTTGGTCGTTGAAAGTGTAGCCTCTAAAAGTGAAAGTATAGTGATCAGAGACATTTTCTCCATTTGCTCTAGATCTGATGGAGTTTCTTTTTATTTAATTATCTAGATTCGATTCTTCGTCAGGGATTATAGCTGCAAAGATGTATTTTGCAAATACTGGGCTTTAAAACTTTACTCTAGATTCTTGGTAAACTAAAAACAAAAATATACTACACATTCAAAAATAAGGAATGATTACTGGCCTAACAAGCGAATATATAGCAAAGGTCTCACTTTTATTCTACCCTAATTAATCATAGCATTCTAATTATAATTTATAAAGTAAAAATTATTCCTTGCTATATATAGGTATTTATTTGTAAGTTAATATAATTTAATCTTATTTATTCGTGAAAATTAAAAAAAAAATCATTATGATAGTTTAGTTTTTAAATAATTTATTTTATGCTTTTAATAGATTTGAATAAAAATAAAGAATTAAACTTGATAGTATTTTAAGTAATATTTTTAATCATGTCTTTGAAGATCAAGAATTCTTTTATGCCAATTTCATCTTACTCAGATTCTTAGTCAGTTATATTCTTGAATCGATTGAACTCAAATACTTCCTCTTTAATAGAGCTTTTGAATCTTGATATCATTTAAAATAAAAACTCATCTGGAAGTTCTTATGCAGAAAACTAGTCCCATATTTGTAGACTTAACATTTTAAAAACTCAATGTACTACTCATCTTCTTGGCTGAACTCAGTTAAACTAGTGAACAAAAGCACTGACTTATCTTTCTGAAACGTAGATTTCTTCTTCAGAATAGTTAAAATTCTCTATTAAATTAATATATAACTTAAAGCTTAAAAAATATATTTATAGAAAAAATTGATAGAGTCTTATATCAATTGATTTTCAGACTTTTTTAATTTTGTTTACAAGCAAGAATATAAATAGTTTAATTTGCCCTTTATCTTAAAATTATATTTAATAGGTTATAAAAATATAATTAATACTAATTTTGATTTGAATTCTGATAAGAGTGAAATTTTGAGTATTTTAGCGGGCCTCTTCGAATTTGGTTAAAATATAAATGCTGTTTTGATAAGTGAGGTATAATCTACTACAGGGAGTCTTCCCCTTTTAGCAGATTGCAGCGAGTTATTTCTAGTTTCAAAAGTTAACAAATAAATGTAGAGATATAATAAGCTGATGCGTTGCAGAGGCATGAATCATAAACTCCCATTATTTAGGTGTCAATACCCATCAGTGAAACAAATGGAGGGTATGCGAAAGTATTTGTGATGTAATTCAAACATAATTTAATAATATGGATTCTTTTCTTGGTACTCATCTATATTCAAACAAAAGGGATGCCCTTTAATTTTGTAAGTGCAAAACCATATCCCATCTCGCTCAATCCTAGATTTCTCCCTTATCAAACAAATAAAATATCATTCTCAGCATTTTCTAATGATACTCCTAAAATCTAAATATTTTCAGATCAAACATATTTTAACCTCGAATACAAAAAAATTAGCAAATATATTTTAGCGAACAATTTATAATATCTTAATATAAAAATAAGTATTATAAAAGCATCTTTACAAAACCATTTTTTGGTATGTTTTTCAGATTCTCAGCTCCTATTAATTATGGTGGTAAGTTAATTTTCTGATACTTAATACAATAAGATTTTGTAATATATAAGTAAAAGAATTCTCTTCAGTTAAGAATTTACAATTCATATTTTC
>JAJKFJ010014761.1:0-10912 GCA_027382625.1 Tetmemena sp. SeJ-2015 | reverse complement strand
CTATCGATTGAGCCCTAGATCGCTCCAAACGCGCATTTTTTTAAACTGCCAGGAGACTGAAGGCCTACAAAGGGAATCCCAATGCAGAAACTTTAACTATCAATAGAATTCATAAATTTAAAAAAAATTTCGCTAAATCAAGCTTAAATTAGTAATACTACTCTTCATTCTCTTCTTTTACTAAACTTTTTATCGTTGTCGAACTAAACCTAAAGTCCAGAGCCGTTTGATCCTCCTACAGTTAATTAAAATGGAGAATTGGAACTTACTTGACTTGCTTTCCTCTTCTTAGAAATGGAGATCATCTCTCTCGAGCATATGCTCGTCCTCTATTTCTTGCATTTAGTTTTCGAGCTGCCTCCTATTGCTCTTCAACACATCTACACCTCCTCCCTCTACTCAAATATATTGATTGAAAATAAGTTTACCTTTCTGCTTTTAGCTTTAAATAGTCATCTGATTACTTCTGACTTGTCTCCTCTCTACTTGAATCACTTGCCCTTCTGCTCTCTTAGAAGAGCCACTAACTCCACTCTCTATTAGAGAGTTCTAAGCTGATACTACCTTCCTCTACTTCTCCCTTAAAAGGAATTCAAAGAATTCGAGTTCTTAGTCCTTCTCTCTCATCTCCTGCCTAAGTCGTCTCAACATCTCCTACTTGCCTTCTATTCTTTGCTCCACTCGCTTCTTCAACTCTGGGTCTTAGACACTTCTCTAGTCCAAATCTCTCCCCAAATCTTCCACATACTTTTCCTTCTGCTCTAGTTCTCTCTTCAACACTGCTGTTTCATTCACCAGTTTACAAATCTCAACTTCGTTCTTCATAAAACGAGCATTGCGATTCACTAACTCCTTCAAGGACTCTATCAACTCATCATACACGTCTACTTTTTCTCTCAAAGCAGCTTTATATCTCTCATTGAGCTCTGCAATTTCATCAGTCTGGTCTGATATTTACATACCCATAGCCATTGCTTTATCTGCCACATGCTCCATCTCCTGCTTATCCTTGTTAATAAACTAAGCATATAGGTTTACAAAACTGAACTTATTCTCTTCGTAATATAATTTGAAATGTTTACTCTCTATCTGTTAGTTCTTATCCCTCAACTCTGCAGCTAGAATTGCAATCCTAGATCTGAATTCTCTCGTTTCATTCTCAGTTAGCACTCTTTCAGTCTCCTCACGAATTTTTTCAAGCTTGCCAAACCATTCCTTGTTGAGGGTGGTAATCTCCTATTCTATCTTTATTCGCTTTCCCTCAGCTTCTTGCAAGTCAGCTTGCTAAAAGTACAACAGAGAAACATAGAATCAGTTGATATTTTAAGTAAGGATCTATCTCTTCAGCTTCTAATTAGGCTTTGAGAATCATCTCTCTTTCAGCTGCCAAGAACTCAAGCTGGCTTTCATACTTTTGACTTTCTAGAATGAGCACATTTATCTCTGATTAGGCAGTTCCCAGTTCCACAGAAATCTTCTTGATCTCCTCATTTGCTCGAAGTCTTATTGCCTCCAGCTCCTTTAATTTCTAATCGTGAGCATAATTCATCTCATCTAAATCAAGCTTGTGCTTTCTGAATTACTCCTACAGTTAGCCTAACTCTCCATTATTCAAATCCACTTGATGTTGCAAAGACTCCGTCACTAGTTGCTCTTTCTCCAACTCCTTCCTCACCTTTTCCACTTCACTCTGAGTTTCCTGTAGATCTCTTTCAGCTTCCTTGAGGAACTAGTTGTAGTTGGTATTAGTTTTCTTGAACTTGTCTTGCAGCACTTACTCCATGCCATATGGAGTGACTTTGCCAGTTATCTGTTCTGCGTTATCTTGCAGCTAGCTCAGCTGATCTTCCAAGTCCTCACTCAGAGTTTTAAGGGCTTGCTTCTCAAACTCATTTTTCTAGCGCTTGAGTTCCTCCTCCTTTTAAACCAGAAACTGTAAGTTTTTGTTCTCTATTTACTTATCAGCCACTTGGTCTCTTAATCTTAAAGCTTTTAATAAGATGACTATGAATGATTCTTTATCTTCTAAGCTCTAGTTCCATTTGAGCTATTTATTAGCGTAACTCTTGCTTTTGCAAGTTTGACTCTCTCACTATGCGTTCATAGTCTTCTGACTGTCGCTCAAACTCGTCAATTGTTCTCTGCTCGTCAAGCTCATTTACCTTATACGAGGATCCTCTGGATATGTGATCTTAAGCTAGGCCCATGATGCGCTTGAAGTTGTTTGATATTTCCTTCAGCTTGTTCCATAAATAATAGCAATCCTATATGTATATATGCAAAGTTCTCCTTCTCCTTTGTTATCTTATCAGACTCAGTATTTAAAACCTTGGCTATCTCTTATTTGAGTTCACTCATGTCGAACATGTAATACTCTTGCATCAGTTTAGTTAGCTCCAGTTCCTTCTGAAGAATTATCTTATCTTTCTCTCTCACGCCAGATTACTGAGAAGACATGCCCACTCCTCCTCTCACTGTGATATTAGAACTCATTTTATTTATCTCTTTATTTAAAACTCTCTGAATTTCATCATCATATTCCACTTTATTTGTGCTCTCTTTTAAAATGTGAAATTAAAGGGAACTTTGAATAAGGAGAAAGAAATTAAGGAAATTCCTCAATTGTAGAATCAGCTCTCTTCATTAAGCTTGAATTTCAGGGTTTTGTAGTTGTTCTCCATTCTATTCTTCTTCAATCTGCTGTTGCTAGAAGCCTTCATCATTTCCTGGTTGGTAGACCTCTTCCTCAACTTCAACACTTTACTCTTCCTAGAAATTAGTGTTGAGTTGAGAGAGCATTTGCTCTTAGGATGGATCTGCAGGTTGGAAGGCAGGTCTCTACTAGTAGTGCTCGAAGATATAGCTCTTGAATTCTTCTCTGTCCAGCTTTCCATCATTGTTGATAAACTTCAAAATACAAATCTTCGCTCAAAGCAGTCAAAGGTTTCTAATTTATCAAACTTATTGATAACTTCCTCACTCATGGCTCTGAACTCAGGCTCATACCTTTTGTAGATTTCGCACCCCAGAATCAATCCATCGTACAGCTCCCTTGCTGAAAGATGGCCATCTTTGTTCTATAAGCATAATAATTTCTTTCTAATGTTTTATTACCTAGTCTATCTAGTTGAATGCTGACTGAATGAGACTCTCCTTCTCTTGCAAGGTAACTCTTGTCAGGGCTGCTCTAAACTCGCTGTATTGGATCTTTCCATCCTTATCAATTTAAACTTAATGATACACAACAAATTTATCAGCGTCTATAGCCTAAGCAATCTTGCGAGCATTCACGATTCCATATGTTCCAGAAAGGTCTAAATACATTTTGATAAATGTGAATTTGAGTTTACAATCTGAGAGCTCAGCCTTCCTAATGAAGCCCTTGTTATCTTTTTCCAAGGCAGCAAATAACTATCTGGTTCCTTCCTCATCCTCGTATTTTAAGTCCTGCATCGATAAAAATCTGAGCAGGATTTGCTTGAATTCATTTGCACTCTATATAACAAATGAGGGAATAATAGCACCTTACTTGGAATTTAAGAAGCTCATCTTGCACATTTTTGAGTAAGTTGGGATCTTAGTTCAGGAGACCTTCCTTTCTTTGATTTCTTGACTAGAAGAGCTTGTAAAGTGAAAAAAGAATAAATAAGAATTAGAAGATAGGATGTCTGAGCAGATCTAAGGCAGAGGGTCTAGTGGAGGAGTCAGCTCTGAGACAGCTCTTCACTATATCCTTCAGATCCTGGCTAATCTGCTACCAATTAAGCTCTAAAATAAATAGCTTAATACTCTTAGTACTTCAATATAGATGTGCTTACCATCAAACCTAAAGTGCTCATCGATTGCCTGAGCTAGATTTTGGCTCTCTTTGTTGACATGCTCGTACAAATTTATTACTCTAAAAGTAGCAAGGAAGTAGATAGTGGTTCCCACACTCCAAATGTCTGACTTCTGCCCAAACTGCTCTCTGTTTCCAAACACTAGCTCAGGAGACATAAACTGCTTGAAGTCTGTGAAATTAGGGTCACCGCTCTTATTCAGCTCGGAGAACCCTACATCAGCAAGAGCGATTGAAACCCTCTCGTTCTCAAATAGTCCAGTATGGAAAATTTCATAACAAAAGGAAAGAAGCTAATGATTGATGATATGGAAAAGGATATTTGAAGGCTTAAGGTTTTTGAGAACCATCTTCATTTCGTGAGCGGATGCTACTACTCCTAGGATTTAATAGAGAATCTCTATGATGTCTCCCTCAGTGAGACTCTGACGTTTTTAGAGCAGCTTGAATAAGTCACCCTAACCTGCATATTCCTGAACTAGATACAAGTTCGTCTAATCGTAGTAGATATCCTCAGTCCTCAAGATAAACTATTTAAAGAAATGTTAATCCAAATTACTTTTTTATCTTTATAAATTATTGGGGTGACTGATATTAACAATCCCATTAATGATTCTTTGGAGTGATTTTGCGTCAATTGCAGGCCTTTAGATGATTTTGAGTATCTTTTGAGACTTGTGGCCTGTTTTTTCAAAGCAAAGTCTTGTTTCGTGCATAGCGTTCCCTACCTACTTAACGTGAATCTACTCTAATTGTTAAGAAATAACTCAAAGATAGAAGAATAAATACAAATTGGAATCTAAAATCACTCAGGTTTTTCATTCATATCAAAATCACCATTTTAGCTGGTAATAGATGGTATATTATTGCATAATGGGCTTAAAAAATTGAAGCCTTAACTATGCACCTGAAGCATTTCTTCTTTGCTTACAATTTAGCCGATTTCATAGTTTTCCTGAAGTAGTTAAGTGTTTCCTGAATTTTTAAAAGAAGAGTTTTCAGTGATGATGGCAAACTCTTAAATTGAGCGGGAAGAGTTTCTACTGCTGCAGCAATTACCCATTATCTTCAAACGATTAACTTTATTTATCTTTTTTACTTAAGTGATTAGCGAAGATTCACTTCATAGGTGAAGGATAATAAATTCAAACAGAGAGAGCAATATTATAATTATAAATGTCAAAGTACTCAGCAACTAACTCAGGTGCGGCCCAAGTGCCCAAACCTCCTGAATAGAAGTCAGTGGACCTCACTCATATGCCACAGTACATCAAGCAAGCGCCTTGGTATCTAGATCAAAAAAATAACCAGGAGCAACTCAACCATTAGAGAGCTAGGACTGACCAAAAGAAACCTACCACCTCCATCGACACTTGGTATCGTAAGGGTGCCAGAGCTGATGTTTAAGTAACTAAATATCGGAAAGGGGCTTGCACTAATTGTGGAGCCATGACTCATAATTCAAAGACTTGCATCGAAAGACCCCGTAAGGTAGGAGCTAAGTACAACTAGAGAGACTTCGGCTAGGATGAACTAATTGAGGATATTGAGTTGAACTATGAGGGAAAGAAAGATAGGTGGAATGGCTACAATCCAGACTAGTACAAGATAGTCATTGAAGAGTGGGAAAGACTTAACGAGGAATAGAAGAAGAAAAAGGAACAGGAAATGCAAGAGAGAGTAGCCAAAGGTGAGAATGCTGAGGGTTCTGGATCAGACAGTGATGATCTCGATTCTGACGATCCAGACATGGATAGGGATTAAAATGATGACCAAGGCTAATTTGCAAACAAGGATCCTAGAGTGAGGACTACTATAAGGAATTTGAGAATTAGGGAAGATACTGCCAAGTATCTGAGAAATTTGGATCCCAACTCAGCTGCATATGACGGAAAAACTAGGATGATGAAGGAGAATCCTAATCCCAACTTGCCCGAATAGAGACAAGCTTTCAAAGGAGATAACTATTCTCGAATCACTGGAGAGTATGTCCATCTCATGAATTAGGAGGGTTTCGTACTAGAGGCAACTTAGAAAGTTGGAATTGAGGTCAATAACATTGCTAACCCCAGTTAAGTTGAAATCATGTACAAGCAATTCAGAGAGAAGAAAGAAGCTCTTCAAGGAAAGAAGATGCAAGAACTCTTGAACAAATATGGTGGCGAGTAGCATTTAGAGATGCCAGATGAGTTCAAGCAAAGCCTTAAGACAGAGTTAGAGGATAAAATGGAGCTCCAGAGGTTTGAAAAGGCTCAAGCTAAGTAGGCCTTAATCAAAGCAGCTAGGTTTGATTAAGCTAAAGCCTAAGGTTTATTAGGAGTGAGGAGCAAATATGATGAGGATGTGTGGGAGAATGGTCATACAAGTGCTTGGGGTTCCTATTACCACAAGTTGCTTGGATGGGGTTACATGTGCTGCTACAGCTTTGAAAAGGGCTCTAAATGCATAGGTGATGAGCAGAAAAAGTAGTCCATCAAGAAAGAGTACGAGTTGGAACTGTTAGTAAAGGAATTCATAGAATAGAAGCTAAAGAGACAAGTTTAAGAGGTAAACAAGAGACTGCTGAAAAACGAATAAGACCAACAATAGCTGAGTGGGGCTTAAAATGAAGCCAAGAACTAAATTAAAACTCAAGCTAAGAGTAAGTAAGACTCTGACAGTGAAGAAGATTAAAAGCAGAGGTAAAGAAGAAGACATGACTCTTCCTCTTCCGAAAGATCATCATCATCTTCAAGTTCAGAATCAGATAACTCTTCTGATTAAGCATCAGATAGTGACTCTTCAGGTCCCCGACACAAAAAGAGAAAGAGAGATAAGAAAAAAAATTAAAAGAATAAATCTAAAACTGACAATAAACCTGTGTAAAAAGATAACAAAAGCATAAATAAAAAGAGCGGCTATCATGGAATGATAGTTGACGATAAGGTTACAGAGGAGGAACTAGATAGATACAAGAGAGAGTAGGAGTAGTTTGATGATCCCATGAGATAATTTAAAAGCTGATTAAATTATTTCTTTCTTGAATCAGAATAATTAAATTCAAATCTTAAGTCATTCTTTTTTCCTTTTTTCAATATGATCGAAGCATAAAATCTAACTATAGAATATATAGTCTATTGTTATATTACTCATTTTATTTAAAGTAAAGTTGCGAGTTGTAAGTGATTCTTGAGACCTGAAATTTAGAATGAGTAAGATTTAGAATTTGTAGAAATAAATACAGAATAAATTATTCAAAGTTGGTTTAATCTCTGAAGTTCCTTGATTTTGGGAAGGTTGTATTTAACTTTCCATTTGAAGATGCATCTGTCCATTTCACTGGTGGTTAAGAAGAACTTACGGTCTGGACTGAATAGGCAGTTTGTGATTGCGAATAAATGATCACTGTAACACTGATAGTATCCTTGGCCAGTCACATTAGGATAATTGAATAGCCTAATTGTTCCCAACTCATCTCCAACAGCTATGATAGGTCTACCAACAACCTTTGCAATCTGCTGAATCTTGTTGCTCTAATTGTACCAATAGTGGATTCCTTTTAGTTAAGAGTAACTTCTAAGACCTTCTCCAAGCCATTCCAACTCGAAGTCAATTGCGTTAGTGTGGATAACTCTTTAAGTCTCTATTTCAAAAAGTAGGACTTCTCCTAAGTTGTCTTCGCACTGCAGATAGTAATTGTCTGTTGAAAAGTCGATGTACTTTATAGAGCTCTTAAATCCATAGAGCGTCTTCATTTTATTGAACCCATTATCGGTGTCGTAAAGAGTGACTTCAGGAGCTGCTGCAGAAGATATAAATATTATACAATTATGCAGTAATTTAAATAAGTGGTAGCTACTCCTAGAATTTTTTCATTATGATTTAACTTCGCATCAGAGATAGTGTTTTATAATAAAGAGAAAGAAACTATAAAGTTCAGTCTGAGGTTGTAAATTGGAAGCTCATCAAAAGCGTTAGAGATGGGATTCGAGTCGAGAACTATGATTTCATTTTCAAAGACTAGCATTACTTTGTTGGAGAGTTTGAATGAAATGATAGCCCTAGAAATCTTGAAGAAATTTTTGGAGAACTTAACATCAAAGGTTTGCAAATCCCACACAGAGAAGAATCCATTATGTGTAAGGATGTAAATTCTGCTACTAATCATATCAATAGAAATTGACTTAGGAGTTTCATGATCAATACATCTGATCCAGCGTTGAATATTCTATTTCTCTCCAATCACTGGTTTGATAACTTTCTCATCACTAATTACTGTCTCATAGATACTTCCACTCCTAGTTACTTAAAATTAAGAAATTAATGGCTTTTAAAATAGTGCCAATAACAACTCTATTGAATCCGAGACAGACACTTTGCACATTATAATCTGGATTAAGCACAGCCTACTGAGGATCTACATTTTTGGCTAGTGATATAGTCTTAAGCTTTTCAAGTGACTTGATGTTTGATTTTGGCTCTACTAATAGAGTCCAGAGAATAACATTTCCTTCCATGCCACCAGATACAATTAATCCTGTAGGTGGATGAGTATCCAGGCAAAAGATTGAACCCTCATGAGCAAACATTCTCCTTACGATCTTCTCATGCTCCCATAGGTATAACTATAATTGATGACTATATTCAAATATTTACAAATCCATCATCTCCTGAAGCAATTAGAGTGTCTTTGAGGAATCCAACCGACAGGTAGGTGACATAAATGTTTTCAAGTTCTTCCTCTTGGTTTATACCTCTTACCATCTAGGGATCTATCTCATCACAAACTAAAGCCAATCCAAACTTATTCTGATTAGAAGTGTCGTGACTGAAAACTCCTCCTCCCAAATTACTGAATGACTATAGACTAGTGTGAATTATCAAAAATTTTTACTCTTGGGATAGTGAGCTCTCCAATTTAGCTCTCTAGATTTTTGCCGCTCTGTTTCCAGAAGCACATGTGCTAGATTCCACAAGTTACAAACTTTCTTGTACTGCCAGGGAAGAAAGCAACATCCTTAATCTTGTAGGGGAGGGAGTGAATGATCTATCTATAGATATTAACGTTCTGAGTAGTGTAATCCATTATCAAAATGACCTGTAGATAGTCTTTTGTTAATCCCTGTAATTTTTAAGTTGATATTTTAGCTTACTATGATGATAATATGCTTTAAGATGCATCAAGATAATCATTATTTTTATGTTAACATTTAAAGTTTCAAGAAGTTATAAAAATTTTTAATTACTCAGGCTATATTCCACACTATTATCTTGACTGCTCAAACTCACTGGGCGAAGTTTTAAGTTTAAGCGATAAAAACCTGTCAATGATAAACAAATTTTGGTAGGTTGAGGCAAAGTAAACTCATAGCCATCAAATTTTAGTTGTTTACAAATATTTTAAAGTTTAAATCTGATTTTCCTTGCTGACTTCAAGCACATGTGGCTCTCTAAAAGAAAAATAAACAAGTTTAAGCCAACCCTTACATATTCAACAGCTCCTCTTCTGAGATTTGAACTTCCATGATATCTGCAACTCTTAGTAGAGCCTCCAGTTTTTGCTTATTTTGTAATTCAAAGCTATAGTATTTGTAGGCAAAGCGAACTATGTCTCTTAGCTCTGCTTTAGTTTAAAAATGAGAGCAATTAAATGTACTTAAAACATTAATTTGGTCCGAAGCCTCTTGCAGAAATGATTTCTATTCATTAGACTTGAATCTCAAAAACTTCTCTAGCACGAGGAGATACTCTGTGAGAGATGAGTTTAGTTATTGTCTCTTCCTCTTAATTGTGAGATCTGGCCTTGCTTCAATTGAGTTTATGAAAGAGTGAACTATTGATATCGAACTTGTCAAGAAACTGTGGAGCTAATCTGCTTAAAAGCGATGCTGAAGGATCTGTAATCTTATTAGAGTGAAAGTGAGTTTGTAGAGTAGATAATCCATACACTAAATGCAAATCCTGTTGTCCTGAAATTGCAATTATTATTCTTGAAGAATATTACTTGAGAGAAAATGATTGACTGCAGTGATTTGTAAATTGTGAGCTTCCTATCTTTTTAACATGATATAAGGAGATATAAATTTAATTATCTAGCTGCAGAAATTGATCTGTCATAACAAACAGCCTGAAGTAGAGCCAGCTCACTTTCACTTGATTACAATTTTATGCTATCTTAAATATAGATATCATAATTATAATCGTCCACCTTCTCCTCTTTTTATTCAACAGTAGTAAAAATATTACTCCCAATACTAAAAGTCTGTCAGCTAAATTTGAATCATTCTTACTTGCTGAACTGAATACAATTACATCCATCATTAAATTTCTAAATTGGATAAATTAAATACGATTGATGTTCTGTCCATTCTAACTACCTTTGACTCTAGCTTCTCATCATTCTTTATCTTCCTTACTTCAAGTTGGTGCTCGAACCCAAAAAATCATTTGAACTCACTCGAGTAATTCAAAATTTATTTTCCTTATAAATATAGAGTAAGGTCGATTCTATTACTGGGAGTAAAGTAAGGACTTTGAATTCTTAGATGAGCGAAGACTTAATTTTAAGCCATTAAAAATTAACATTTTAATTTATAATATATAATTATGTTCAACTTCTGAAGCTGAGTACTATAATTTAATTCCAACCCTTAATCACTTAATCATTCTATCTTGGGCAAGTTGCTGCTGTCTAGATACTCTGTCAGTTTCTTGACAGCGTCGATAGGCATGAAAATATTTCTCATATCTATCAACTGCTAGTCAACTCTACTTTATCTTAAAATTCAATATGATATTTAAATAAATCACTTTCAGCCATGTTTAGTCCTCTTGAACAATCATCCATTACTAGCTGAATACCCACCATAGTAGTAATACTCCTGCTAATATCAGCAATCAAAACCCCATAATATGATAAGAAAGTGAAAATAAGTTGTGTATAATTAATTTCTTTATTAATACTTATTATCATGCGAGTCAAACGCGAAATTACTCAAAAATAACTACATGATCCATCCTATCTCAGTTTCATTTTGACTCTAAGGTATGGATGTAGTCACCCTTATCAGTAGTAATAGCCAGTTCTCAACATCA
>JAJKFJ010014757.1:0-10916 GCA_027382625.1 Tetmemena sp. SeJ-2015 | reverse complement strand
ACATCGAAATAATCTACAATCCCTCTCTGGATCCAAAGTCTCAATAAATCAGCCTGGATACTATCCTACTAGATCAAGCATTCCTTAATGCAAATAACAGTGGAAAGATTACCCTGACCTCTTACGATCAAACTTTCATGTTTATGTTTAGCAAGTCTGATACTATTTATGGAATCACTGCCTGCAACTATTAAACTCTGTTAACGCAAATCATATTTTACTTTTTTTATTAGAGCTTCTACGACTCGAACACAGGGCTTTGCACTCCATGTGATCCCAATAAATATTAAGTAGGTGATTCTAAATGCTACTCGTGCAGTGATGATGATGAGGTGCCTGATTCTTACGCAAAGAAATTCAGCTTCATTTGCTATATCTACAACGACACTAAATATAACCCCTTCATCTTAATCAGCGCATTTATATTAATCTTTAGTGGTTTTAATAAAACTCTTAGAAATCATTTGCTGTGATTCACGTTTTTAAAATCTTAGTGTTCGCAGTGTTCGGAGGAGTACTGATTACTCTCCTGATATGTATCTGCCTCATCATTTTAAGAATCAAGGGCTACATATGCAGAGGATCTTATCTACGGCAACAATAAGCGATCCATATCCATAGACAATAGAGAACTGAGTAAGAGCAGCAGAGACTCCTCTCAAAGTTTTAAGAAGCTTATCCTGTTATCCAATACAGTGTCGTCAATTTTATTCTTCTACTTTGTCATGTACATTTTAATTAGAGCCAGAGAAGAAGAAATACCACAGAGAACATGCAGCCTTAGGTCATCAATGAATAACCCTTGCAAGCTCATCTGCCAGATTAGACATAGTGTGTGATCTGCTTTGAAGAGTTCAAGCCAGATTCAGAGGTGAGAGAGATGAACTGCAAACACATTTTCCACGATAACTGCATCATAGAATGGATCAACAATAAAATTGAGAAGCCTGACTGCCCGATATGCAGACAAGATTTCACACCAGGAGCTGAGCTTACTTGCAATTAACATGTTTAAAAAGATTAGAGTGGGCCGGATGCTGGCAGAGAGAGGGGAAGAGGAAATAGAAGTAGAAGAAGCAGAACTGGCAGTAACTTAGATGGAAGTATGGTGGGCTAAGGCACAGGCATACCCTTAAATTCAGTTAATCCTCTTTCTGAAGACGTTGCAGCTGTTGAAGTCGCAGATTTTCATAACAGAAATAGTGTTATTTGAAATAAAAAGTTTTAAACAGGAGAAGTTTGAGATCAAGCAGGATATCAGTGGGTAGTAGCCATATACTTGGAGAATAGAGACAGCCATTGAATCAGTCTCATCGAGAAAGCTAAGTGATGCGGTCTAGGCAAGCAAATATGTCCAACATTAGAAACTCAAGAGTGATGATTTCTGGTCAAAATGATAATGGTATGGAATTTGAAGTAGTTGAAGCTGCTTTCAGTCCAAACAGATACTCCTCAAGTTTTTTAGTTAATGTTATAGTTTTTGAAAAGATACTCTGTGAATCCAATTATACCGGAATAGAATGAGGAGAGGTAGATATCTATAGAAGAGATTCCTGAGCCAGTTCAGATTGAAGACGAACCTCTCACAGACGAACAGTTAATTCAAATGTAACGATTTAACTTAAGAGCCAATGGAGTTTAAGATTTCGAAGAAGTGGACCTAGCTAACCGTTAGAATGAGGAAATTGGCAGCTCAATCTATGATAATCTTCCTTAATTTTAGTAATAGATATATCTAATGTATACATTTCCTGATGAATAAAGAGCTTAATATCTAGATAAGGCTGCGAGTGTGATGTCAAATGTCCACAGTAACTAGTAAGAACAGTGATAATAATAAGAAGAAGATTAACAATAAATTAAGAAATTTCTAAAGTATGTTTGAACAAAGTATAGTCTAATAAACCAAGTATCATGCTATTAAAACTTGAAATGTAGTCACAACAGAATTTTATAAAGAAACTACTTATCTAAGAAGTAATGATTTCACTAGTTTAAAGTAGAAAGATAAAAAGTTAATGAAATAAATCGTAAATGTTGTTGGGAAGTTTCTTTAGAAACATTTTATGTTGTTTCCTTCACTCATTAGTTAAGTGAGCCTGCATTTCCTGCGCCTTGATTATTGCGACCCATTTACTTTAGTGAAGGCGAGTAAAAGCTTTGGCTATTAAAGGTGTGTCTCCATTTACAAAATATAAAGCGCCCATTTATAATTAGTGCTAGATTTCACCTTATCGTCTAGATGAACTTAATCTCGAGTCAAAGACTTGAGAGGGTCTCCCTGATATTCTGGGAACTTATTGAGTGTCTTGTCAATTCCTTTCTTGGGGTAATTGGTGGGCATAAATGGCTTTGGATGGGTCGCAATTTTTACATCTTTGGGAGAGAAGTCTCGCTTGGGAGGCTGAGGCCTATCTTCACCAATTATATAAATACACAGTCATTTCACCAAAGACTGCTCTTGCAGTTGAGAACTGACCTTTGGCAGCGCTTGTTGAAGCGAAGGCCTTACCCTGCATCATTTTGAGATGCTTGAGACGATCTTCTTTCTGTAACTCTTTCTTTGTGTCGTAAGGTTCTGGGGAGTATTCGTACTTCTATTGGAACGTAGTGGATTTTCCGATTTGGCCTTTCTTTGGAGGGCTTGTCAAGAAGTTCTTTGGCTCCAAAGGAACATGTCCATTAGCAAGCCTCCTCGGTTTAGATCCTTCTTCGCACTCAGGTTGCTAATAAGAGTATATAACTTTATAATTGAGTTGATATTCATAGTCAGCTTTGACTTTTCTTTAGAAAGCTCTTGCAGGTTTGAAGATTTGGTCATGACCTGCAGCTTTGAGTGTCTGTTTGAGAGAGCTCTTCATGGTTTGTGACTTGGAATTGAAGGGATCACCAACTGTTATGTAACTTGGCTTCTGAAACAGCACACCATCTATATTAATGCATAAATTGAAATATTTGTATCTATTGATCCTTTCTTGGCATGATTAGTTAGGAAGTTTTTAGACTCAGTGGGGACTTTGCCATCTGGGCCTCTCCTGGGTGGCTTGGGTTTGTAATAGTTGTCATCTCCGATAGCTAATGAACCTGGAATAGAGAACAGTCCGTTCCTTGGTTTAGAGGTTTAGTGGAGTGACTCCCTGAAGATGGATTCCCTTAGAGTTTGGCGTTTATCTTCTCCAAGCAAATAAAATATACAATTAAACTATTTTAAGATCATTTACAAAGCATTTTATTCCTTGATAATATATTATAATGAAATTTATGATTAAGCTTTTAGAAATACCTTCTAATAAAAAAAAAACAAGCTCTCCAAAAACCGATTAATTAACTGGCTATATACAACAAATGAGGATAACTGCACTATTCATTTATCTTATCTGCATATTCCACTTATATAAAATAATTTGGCAATTACTAGAGCTCAAAAGAGAAAAAGAGAGCAGAAAGCAAAAGCAAAGACAGCAGGCAGTAAATATTAAACTGCTAAGAAGAAGAAAAGAACGATTAAAGACAGTGATGACTCAAGTGATGATGAAATAATATATTCTTCCTTTATATGCGTTGTTTTATTGATGAAGAAGTGGAGGGAGAAAATTACTAGGAGCAATTAGTAGAGATTAGAGAGAGTGAGGATGATGAAGACTTCGCTGCTGATAATGAGTAGACTTAAATCCTTTCTAAGCGAAATAAGTAAGTTAAAACAGCAGAGGAAGAGAAAGAAGAGGTTGTAGATATCCCGAAGGATTCATTAACCTAATTTAGATATTTATGTTAAGAGAAGGCACATACCATTATCGCAGCAATCGAGAGCAAAGGAATAAATGAGTAAACTGGCAAAACTATTTTCTATTGTCTGGAGGCTGCAGAGTTTCGGGAGGTGGAACTTGATGAGGCCTACCTCTAATTGTACTTCCCTAAGAAATTAGAGGCATTCCTTGAGAATATTGCTAGTTTATAAAGCAGATTAAGTTTAAAGAATGGAGACAACATGTTTGTTGAGGAGGATGAGGAAACATAGTTAATTCAAAGCAGCGGCAAGAAGGTTTACACAAAGTTGTTTTTAGAAATTATCCCTAAATTTGTATCTTAGGATGATTAGGATTATAATTCAGAGATTGTATGAATTAAAGTCGAGGACAAGAGCAGCTCAGTTGGAGAGATAGAAGGAATCCAAAGCTTAAGGGGGAGAGGATCCATCTGTAGACTTGCCCATTACAAAGCAAAGTAAGAGAGGAAGTAAGAAAGCTTTGAAAGAAGAGGAGAAGGCAGTAAGAGAGGATTAAGATCAATACTTAGGTGGCGGCCTCACTGGAGGTTTAAATATATATTTATTTACGTTTTAAGGAAATGATACAGTAATGGGCAAGAATTTTAAAAAGAAATTTGAAGAAGGCAAGAAGCAAAAGCAATATGAGCAGCCTCTTCAAGAGAAGAGAGCTCCCAAAAGATCTATTTATAAAATCACTTAGTGGATTTATTTTAAAGGCCTTATACCAGGAATCAAGCAACTTCAGAATAGTTTAAATCAGAAAATTGTAATTCATTTATTTATTGCAGATCCCTATTCCAAAGAAAACTTCGTTGGAGATGATGGCAAGAACTATTACAACATTAAAGCGTTAAATTTAATTTCTAATACAACCCTAAGAGACCTGCCAACAAGGGCAGAAGCATATCATAGCTGCAAAGAGATCGAGAACTTGAAGCACTTGAAAATGAAATCGATGGCAACCATGCCTTGGACAAAAAGAAGAGGCAGTTCATTTAATAACAGATGGAGTTGAGTCATCAATATTTTGAAGATTTTTTAAATTATAGTTGAATCTAGGCACAGAGAAAACAACTGAAATGAGGATAGAGGAGTTAGACAAGGTTAGATCAGTTTAAAATTTACTAATTTAGAGTCTGGCATATTAATTGATGCGAGTTTACAACTGTTTTGGAAAGGTATATGGAGATGAAATTTTCGGCAAAAGACATCCCTCTAAAATTCAAAGAATAGATAAGATAGACAAAATAAAGCCTACTGAGTTGGACTGTGGTCTTGTTTGTAAACTTATCTCCTTTGGTTTTTAAACTGAATAAAAATTAAAATGTGATACAGTCGAATGGGAGAAGGAGTTAGATGGAAAACAGCATAACATATATTAATATTATGGTTATGTTTGATATATAGCATGAGCCTTGTAGAGTCACATATGAAGCAGTTAGAGTAGCTGCTCCTCTCCTGTTAGTCCACTATTTCGTAAGAACTATGTCTCTTGAGTGAGAATTTAAATCTTCAAATAATTGCAACACTCATTCATAAAATCTTAATTTCATAACTCAAAAATCTATGCACAAGATACATATATATATTTATAAGTATAAAAATTACAACTTTAAGTCGTCCTTATTATGCGTGTGAATGAGTTTTTAAAAATTAATAAATTGAATTTTATTTTGGAGCTGTCTTTAAATTATGCAGGAATTCGATCGGCTTTTTTACCCGGCCTCACCTCAACGACTCCACTTTGAGACTTTCAGCTCCACACCAAGCACTTCTAATCTTGTTGGGACTAAAACCACTTAAGTAAACAATTCAGGAGCCAGAGCTGTTAAAAATGGACCACCTCATCAAAGGGGGTACGACTATTTTCCCCTCAAAGCTGCTCAGAAATTATAAGATCGAATTATTATTCTCTCGCTATTTTATAGAAAAGTAAGAATATCCTAGAGTTGCAAGTGGAATCACCAATTAATAATCAGCAGAGGCTAATCTCAAGAGAAAATAAAATAAATGGATTCCCTTTCTCAACTACGCAAATTTAAAAGCAAGATGATAGTCAATAGAAGCAATCAGACTCTGTAATTCCTTTCTCTTTTGCAAGTAAAACCTCTGAAAATGAAACCTCTAACTAATCTTAAATTTTTATGCGTGTATGGATATGAATATAACAGAAGATCAGCAAACTACGATTTGTAGACATCTACCAGAGTTCCTCGCTAATTCCCTTAGGCATCCAACCAAAAGAATTCTTAAACTATAGCAGCCAAAAATTATTTGGGAATTTTTAAATTGTTAAGTTGATTGATGAATACTATCACGAATATGAACATTTTTGATTCGAGGACTGACTAAATAGGAACCAGTTCGGGTTCTTTGCTAGGTCATGGCTACCACTTAGGAGTGATAGGCGGGCGCACTTCCTCTTAACTTCATCACAGCTTGGACCGAAGAAAGCCAAACAGCGAAGAAGAAGTTAAACATATTGAGAATTTGAAGCAAGCTACCACTCAGCTAAAAGTAAGAGAATCAACTACACTCAAGACTGGTCCTCAATCGCAAGGACAAATCTAGAATATAACTTCAGCCTAGATTCAGATTAAAGTCAGCTCTCCTTAATAAAATGAAATGGTAAAAAATGATAAGCACTTAACTTAACACCAAATCCACCAATTTAAAGCACCTAAGTCTAATGACAATAAACTAGAGGCTATTGAACTTGCTTTAAAGGATTCGTAGTAAAATAGACAGAGCAGACATGAGAACTCTTTACAGGTAAATAATAATCCTTCTTAAAGCCATAAAAAGAAGAACGTTTTAGTAATAAAGAAAGAATCAATCAATAGGTAGAACTCTTTTTCTAGAAGCCCTAAAGCTGAAACCAATCCTAGCATCAATCATTACACATAGAACATATTAAATTGTATAGAGTTAGACAGATAGCATAAAATCATAAATCGAAGTCATGTTTATTAATCAGTAACAAAAATTCTTTCCGCATAGCACAACTGAAAACTTTCAATCTCCTTAACCAAAAGCTTAGCTTGCTAATTTGAAAGTTACTAGCACCGCAGATAAGACAACGGCATCTCCCAAGGATTCTTATGCCAAAATGACCATGAGTGAATTAACTGATCCTATTAAGAATGATCGCTACTTGAGTAGCTTCAACTCTCTACTTTAAATATCAAATATTCATTTGATTAAGTTCTAGCTTACTTGCAGTAGGATAATCTAGAGATCAGAACTTAAATCGAAGCTTAAACTCTAAAAGCCAGCCTCATTAGTCTGTCATCATTCGCAAGACTGTGGGTGAACTTAAGAGACAAAATCAAATTCCATAAACAATCGATACCAAGCTTGCAAAAAGCGTAGGTCCATCTAGTTTTGATTAAAGGAAAGCTTTAGTCGATTCAAACTTATATAATTCACAAAGTTCTTATATTTTGTTGATGCAAACTGTATTTAGAGTGAAAGAGATGACAAGATAAAATCCATCGAACCATTTGGAAGGAATTTCATAAATTCAAACTATCAGCACTTTATCCCTTAAATTATTTTTGTATTTATTAATCCAAAAAGTTGAAGTGAAACAAGCTAGTATGAGTAAAACCTTTGATAAGAATACCGATAAAGATGCCAATTTTAAGTCTGAGAAATTGAATGAGTCATCTTATCATGTTTCTGATATACAAAACTAATTATAATGTTTTCATCTTCTGACTTTGAAAGGGATGAAGATGATGATGTCGACTTCGATCGTGCATCTTCAAACTAAGCACTAAGTATCGATAACTTTGCTTCCTCTATAACCTCACTAGATAGGAAAAACAATAGAAAGGTCGTCATATAGAAAAGCAAAGTTTAATTTAAGAGTTCTAAGGCTTCCTCAAGCGATGAAGTAATTCTCAAGGATGAAAACTCCTCAAGTGCAACAGCTACAGAGGGAGATAAAAGCAAGACTAGGAGCAAGAGTTTGAGGAGTTCTTAGTATGAAGATTTGATGTTGCCTAATTAAAACTCGAATAGCTTCAAGCAGAGAAAGTCTATGCTTCACAGTGATGCAAATAAACTGGAGTTTGATCTGCTTTTGCAGTAATCAATGGGAGGTAATTTTTCTTAAAGTCCTGAATGCTTAAGGCGTTAAAGAAGTGACAACGTAATTAGCTTAGATAAAGCATCGAAGGTAAAGCTAAATCATGAGAGAAGTTCTCATTAGCTTTCAATCCACACTTCAAACAAGTTAGATGTCCCTAAAGTAGTAAAAGCAATTCCTAATGCAGCATTCACTGAGCTAGTCAAATCCCCTTCTTCAAATTACAATACTTAAGTTTCTGGGGACAAAGCCATTTCGCAAAGAGATGGAAATGGAATCACTAAGATAAGTATTCTTAAGAACCAGTAAAATGCCACTGGAAGATTGAGCTAAGGATAAATAGGGTAGGGAGGCATCAGTATAACTCAACAGCAATAGCAAACTTTGAACAAAAGCAGGCAGTCCAATATTTTTCAGATGAGGAGATCTCAGACTTTCCTTAAAGAGAGAGCTTAAAAAGAGGCAGCTAAATCTTAAACCGAAACTTAGCAGGTTTCTTTGACTACAGAGTAAGTTTAAAAAACTAGCTAAAATATTGATCCTGTAAATGAGACCAAGGTTTAGAAATTTACTATTGGCAAGAAAATAGGCTAAATTTGTGACATTTATATAATTATAATACATATTTTTATCTAAAATGAAGCATCAAGGATATCGCAGTCACTCCTTTTGGACAACTTTTACTCTCGCAGCAAAGAGAGAACTGACTCTGACTTATTTAATCTCCCTCCAAAAGTTCCGAAGAAATCCCCACAGAAAGTAGCCAAAGAAGATTCCAAGTAAATCTAATAAATTCTCTCAAACGACCAATCAGAGAGATTAAAGACTATTCAGAACCAGGTCTATAAAAATTAGCACTCTAGTCAGCAGATTTTCCATAATTCTCACCATTAAAATACAAAAAAGGAAGCCCATGCTTAGATACAGAACTTGCTTGCTACAAATAGAAAGAACAGCTTGAGTTAAAGCTTAAATAGACTGATTGATGAGAATAGATGCAACTCACCTATCAGAGTTTCTTAGTATTTGGTGGATGTTGATTACATGAAAGCATTGGCCGATGAGAGAACTTCAAAAGTCCACACCAAAGAAGATTAGGTAAAATCAAGTTCCAAAGTTTCACTAAGCACTGAGGTTTAGAGTGACAGTTTAAAATCACAAAATATTGATCAACAGTAACCAATAGAAGTCTTTGTGACTCTATTATCTCCTTTTATTTAGCATAGTGCCAGAGGATTTCATAGGCTTAAAGAAAACTTAGAGCAATAGACATTATGTATCCTCAAACAGCCAAATTTGTATCCCTTTCTGTTTGCCTATTTTTACTTAAAATAGGAGTACCACTAAACTCCTCTTTGCTGAACTATTCATACTCGATGCTTTAATCAAGTGCAAGTTCCCACTCAAATAATGCTTTGCTGAGCCTGAGTCAAGTAACTAAAGATAAATTCAAAGAGGTGATTGACAATCTGTATGTGCCTACAGCTTCAGTCTTTAAAAAGAAAACCAAGGAGAAGGAGTTCAGGCGCCCTACTTAAAACCCACAGAGGAGATCTAGATCTCATCAGCGAGCGTCGCAGGCCTAGGCTAAGTTAGCATAAAGTGCTGACAATTTTAATTCTAATGAAATTGCATTCAAGAACGCTACTTAAGAATAACTATAGCAAGTAATAGTAGACTGACTATATAAGTCTTAAACCTAAAGGAGATAGCACATATCAGGCTGATCTTATAAAAAGGTTCCTAATATATTCAAGAGCCAGTTAATAAAGTATTTAGTATTCTTCAAAACCTAACAGAAAATTTATGAGGATAGTTTTTAGAAGTTTGATATCAAGTTTAGTAATTTTCACTAAGAGCAAAATTATCTTTGATTATAAATGAGAAGTAGTTTTAATTTAAACCTAAATCTTATTTATGATTTTGAACATGAGTCTCCAAAATAATTTATTGTTACTTTGCTTGTTAAAATATCCCTCTGATAATATAAGTCTTGAATCGATAGTATAGACTTTGCTAATTTAGCATATCTTATTGAGGAGCTTATAATTTCTTATATCACAAATTAAAACTAACTATCTGCAATTAACTCAAAGTAGGAATGGAGGCAACCAATAATCATCAGCACGTTGACGCTCAGCTAGAGAGATCTTTACCTTTATTAACAGTATTTTTATTTTAAACTGTCTAATCTTTGAACTTGGATGAATCTTATCACTCTCACTCAGCTATGAATGTGGCTCAGAGATTAGAATAGCTGAAATAGAGTGCTAACTTCATGAACGAGACCATTTAATAGAATTAGTTAAGCATAAAAGATAATGATTTAGGTGCACAACGATCTGAAAGTGAATGTATTTGTGAGTCACTTTAAGGTGGACTAGAAGGGCAAACTAATCGATGAATCTTCTCTCAACATGTCAAAGAAAGAAGAGTCAAAAGGAGCAAGCGATCTTTCAGACGAGGATTATGACGATGAGGAAGAAGAAGAGGGAGATCAGGAAGGTGAGGAAAGTAAAGACGAGTAGAATTTATTTAAGATTGCTTTGTTTAAAGTGCTTTTTGAATGAGCAGGAAGAGGAGGATGATCAGGAGGAGATATAAATAACGAACAAATATGTGATTGACATCATTGCAGAGTTCAGAGATAGAAATGATGACTTGGTCATGCACTGGGGTCTAGGCAGAAAGGCTCTAGGCGAGTGGACTGGACCTGATGACAAGCATCTCCCGCAGCCCCTTAGCGACAATAAGCGTTGGCCTGATGGCAAAGCAGTGCAGACTAAGTTTCAAGCTGCGGAAACTAGTAACCCTGATTTTAGAACTATTCACCTCGACTTCTCATGGGTCTAAGATGTTGAGCCTTCTCTAAAATTAACCCTCATAAATTTTCTAAATTCTTGCAGATTATCTTGACATTTTATTTTTTTTATCTCTAAAGTCAATATCTTATGTGCTTTTGGAGCAGAAAAAGAACAGATGGCACAATAACTTCAACAAAGACTTCCATATCAACTTCTAAGTTAATATTCCATTGTATTTTGTTCTAGGTTG
>JAJKFJ010014739.1:0-10923 GCA_027382625.1 Tetmemena sp. SeJ-2015 | reverse complement strand
ATTTTACTGTAAAAAATAATCTCTATAAAATGATAGAATTTATTAAATTCATGTAGAAAATTTGATTCAAGATTACTAAAAACGTATATTAAATTAAAAATTGATAAATAAAAAAAGAGAAATTTATTATAAAATTTTGCACATATTTAACTTAATAACAAAGGCAATTATATTTTATATTTAGAAGATTTCTGCAGATTAAAAGTTTACACGATAGGGTCAGATCCTTATTTCTAGACATTTTATATTGTGACATTCTTCATAAAAGAATTACTAAGATCTATTCTGATGGCTAAGTCTCTATAATTTATAAATTGCACCTAATTATTTATTTGATCATACTTGAGAGAGTAATATTGAAGAAGAGAGTACTGATTATTGTAATGTTTGAGCTCTTAGCAAATATTCCTTGCAAATTCATGTTCTGGATGCTGCTATTAGTAAGTCTCATTTTGCTATTCTTCTGGAGAGAAAACAAGTACTGAGGTCTAAAAATATAAATGAATTTAACTTAGTGGAGAGTTAGATTGGAATCTTCCATTAGTCATTGTTATGTTGTTAACTTAAGCTATGCTTTGGATAATGGAGATGTATGAAGTGTCTTGGCGTCCAATTACGATGTTGTTAATGAGAGTACTGTTTATTTCTAATTACGAGGTAAAAGCACTGAGCAGTTTAGTCTCTGATTAAAACTGACAACCTTGAATTGAAAAATACCCTCTCATGATTTGAATTGAGTAGAGATCGCCATTTGATAACTCGCTCTGAATAACAGGCAGTAGTTAGGTAAACTTAGCCAAGTAGTAAGAGGGGATATACTTTTATTGAAATTGACTCACAGAAATTATTAAATTCAAATATTATTGAAAATTTTTTAATGCTAAAATATATCAAATTATCTATGCTATTTACATTCTAAAAGCATTGAAAAGCCTTTTCTGCTTCATAAAATTCTGTCTAAATCCATTTTATAGCAAAATTAACTCTGAAAATTTAAATATTTACTCTAGAAACTATGTTAACAAAATTTTTTTATATCTTTCAATTAATCTATCTATTAACTTAGGTAAAGATCATTTAATTCCTATTAAAATATTTGGATTGAATACGGTGCAATTTTTGTAAAATTATTAAGTTTTGGGTAAAATTTGAGTTGATGATTTGAGATTTAGAGGAAACTGCATCAACAATGCCAATAAGTGAGTTTTTTAATCCATTGACCTAAGAAAAGATATTTATTTATTTGTTAAGCTACTATTCCTGACAGTGAATAAATTAATTAATGATTCAAGCATTCTTATTGACTTAAGCAAACCCATTCTTAATAGCTGCACACTGATAAAACGTGCAATTATCAATAAACACTTGCGCCTAGTACGCAAACATTATTCCCCCTTCATATGCTACTATTCATAATCATTATAATTTGTAACTTAAAAATTAAAATTACAAAGTATTGTATAATTTTATAACTATGTTGCTGAAGTAACTATTTTTGAGAGTGACTATTGTGTCATTAGAGTCTGCGAGAACGAAGCCACCCCTCTTTTGATTAAATCCAAATCTTATGGACGAGTCCATCAATGTGAACTGAGTTTTGCTTCTTACAATCACCATTGAAGTTAAGTTAGAAGTCAGATTCAAATAAAATTATGATTTAGCATCGTCACGTTCTTGAAAAGTACTTTCAAAGGTATTAATTACAATATTATATCTTAATTTTATATATAAATGGATATAAAAATAATTATTTGCCATATTAGTTTAACTTTAAATGCAATTTAGCTTTATATAAAGTATTGCAGTTGAATTATTTTCAGCAGCTTCAAAATAGAAACTTGAGATGTTGACTAAATAGAATAAGCTATTCAAAATTACAAATGGCGCTTTCATGTTACTTTCAACCCTCATTATGTAAATATTCAATATCTTAAATGATTATATAGTTGACAAATCTGGAACTAAATTTGTAATCTGAGAGAGTTAGATTATCAAATTAAACCTGGAAATTGGAGGAGGTGTAGAAGTCTCCAAAGTAAATGAAGGTGGATTGCTTCACAAGGAATGCTTTTTATATTTGCAGGTTCTTCAAAATAATAAACAAGTACAGAGAATCAAAAATAAATATGACACTTTTAAATTTATCTTTGATTTTAAATTATCATATAAGTATGGCAAGTTTTATAACAATTTATAATGAATAAATGATGATTTTAAGATTTTAAGAATAGTTATGATTGGAAGGGTTTAGATTAGTATCATCTTGATTCAGGTCAATTACAGAGAGGAAGTTGAGTTAGCATTATTTCATGGAAATGTCACTTATTGATGAAGATATATTTTTGTTGCTCTTTATCAAGATTTATCTCATTTAAATTAATTTGATTCATATCATTTATATCTTTGTTAAATTTCTTAATTTTTATGCATTCTATGATGCGAAATAAAATGATGGGACTTTTGAATGAAGATAATTCTCTAATGATAAGTCTCTTTGTTAAAACGAACTTGTATTTTTGCATTTTTCGATTCAATAATCATATTCTCCCTTTAAAATAATCATTGCTAAAATGTAGCTATTGTAGTAATCTCTTGATGTATAGTTAATATATATTAATTTAAATATATCTTAAAGTCTAGTTAAAATAACAAATGAGCAGGCAAATGTAGACAGTTTAAGTATTCTGATATTAGCTTTACAGTTAATGAATATAATATTAATTCATATTTATAAATTCATACTCTGCTTTACATAGGCGGCAGGAATTTAAAAAAAAAACTTTAATTTCAACTTTTAATGTTTTAGCTAAGAATTGAATACACATAATTTATATATAGTTGATTGAGTTGAATGAAACATTTTGCAAGTTTATTTATTCCAAGAAGGAGCATGAGATAAACTAAAAACAATATATCTCACATTTCAATGATAAATATTAATGCACAATTTATTAATAAACATAATTTTCATTAAAATGAGACTTAGAATTCTAAGTTTAAGTGCAGTATTTCCAGAGAGAACTAAAGATAATAATTTTATTAATATTTTCAATTAAATTTTTGGGAGCACTTACATATAAATTAAAATGTGGAGTTAATAATGGAGAAAGAGGCTAAATAATTCTTTATCTCCAAAAGATTATTCTCAAAAGCAGTTATGTTAATTAGCTCTGAATTGCTTAGCACCAAATATTTATATTAATTTAATGTTAAAATTAGATGACTAGTAATCTCAATTTTTTTAATCGGCATAAGGAACCATTTATGAGGGCAAGATTACTGATGGATTTTCTAAATTAGTAATCATACTGTAAGTTAGTGCCTATATTATGGTTATCTCATTAGTCATACGAAAATAAATCTATTCAAAAAATTGAATCTGCATAATTTAATATTCTCGAAACCTTCTCTTACGATCAAGAACCCTAAGGAGAAATAATAAGCTGTTAAAAGAGTCCATGAAATCCGGAAGATGGTACTCAGTTAAGTATTAAACTTGGCTTTTAATTAGATTATGTAGAATGCTTGAAAATAAGATAACTGTGAATATCTGCATAATTATATTTAGAGGAGTCACTTAAAACAGAGGAATTTCTAAAAGTTTGTTGGAAATACTAAGACACGATTTTTGCCTAGCGCAAAGTATAATTGAGTATAAAATTAGGTGTCGTTGCTAAACCTTTAAGATGTTAATTTGAAATTTTCACCGTTGATATTAGTATTTTGTGCCACTATTTATTCTGTAAAGTTAAGTGCCTGAAGATTGCATTTAAGCAGTAGTTAAGCTTGTGCTGTTATATCCTCCCTAAAGGGCTTCTATTTAAATCAATTTATTCTTTATATTAAAGTAGATTAAGGTTACATTGAGGAAGTAGAAACCAGTCGCTAAGTTTTAATGCTTGAGTCCACTAAATAGGTGTAATTTTTAAAATCAAACTTACTTATCAAGTTATAAGCTCTGAAATTATTTAATTTGACATTTTTGTGATTTTAAAAGAGGATAGGCATCTTTAAAATATATTAAATCTTTGATACGATTGTTGAATTTTGGATAGTGAAGTTGTCCATTATCAAAGAAAAGCTAGAGTTGGTTGTTAATAAGCTCTATGAGGATAGTTAGAGTGTTATGTTTTCTAATTTTAGATTCGACAAGGTTAAATTTTCTAAGTCTGTGCTCATTTCTATTAGATTTCCTCCTGCAGTAGAAAACAAGTTTTAAAAAAGAAAGTAGAGACATTAGATAAATAGATATGGAAATATTTTCGAACTTAAATTCAAGAGTCTAGTATCTGATCTAGTCTGCTGAAATAAGTTATTGCTATTCAATATTAAACTTTAAGTTTATTATTGAGTCATCCAAATAGGAAATTATAAAGTTAAAATCTATGATCCAGGAGGCAACACCGATTTCAGCTTGCCTAATGATAAGGATATAAACCAACTATTACTTCACTTAAGAAGCATCCCAATATAGAGACCATTTAAAATAGTAATCCGTCGGTATTTGTTCTAAAGTGAAAGCTTAATTACCCTAAATTTTCATCTTAAATCTCTAAATGAGAGCCCAAAGGAGTAATATTTGCGATTTTAATCGTTAAGGAAGAGCTATTAAAATTGAAGACAATGCTCCGCTTAATATAAAATTTTTGAAGAAGTCTAATTAAGGATGACGCTGGCCATTTTCTTACAGTAAGTTACTTGAAAAATAGGAAAGTGAAGTCTACAAGTCAACCCTAAAGACCCTATTCATTTTTCTGCCTCAAAGTCTAGCAAAAGTTTATGAGGCTTTTTAAATTAAAATTTGTTTAATAGATGAAAGAGATTAAAATAAGAGCATACTATGGGTATTTTAATTTCCACTTTTTACCCTTGCTACTATAAAGTGTAGAATGAAGAGCAAGTCATAGTATAAATAGTCACATTATTGGCAGATTCGTTTACCATGTAGTCATTTTTGCAGATTACGCTTGTGTTTTATTGATGGCCTGATTTATTTTTTTCCCCTTTTAAATCTTAAATGATTGAGTCCGATTATTTAAGGCTGTCTGTAAAACTAATATTTTATAAAGTTATATTCCTACTCCCAGGAAAATGAATAGCTTTAATTAATTTAACTTATTTAATACTTTGAAATTAAATATTTAACACTTTAAATTAATTAAAATTAATATTTAAGAATTGGTTTCCTTTATTTATATTAATCATATCTACCAGGCTTACACCTCTGTTACCTCAAAGATTCTAAATAAAAACAGAAAAATATTTTAAATAAACATGAATTACTAATGATTTTTCAAAAGTCTTCATTGAAATCCAAGGTAATAACAGGAAGGAAAAGTAGATTGCTTTGCTCAAGATATTTATTTTATTCTTTTTAAATTCCTGCTTAACATATTAAGCAGAGCTATAATTCATACGATATATTTTGTCAATAAAATATAGATCATCAACAAAGTTCTGGTGTTTTATATCATTACCATTCTGACCTTAAGTAATTATAGCTGAAAATTTGATGGATATTAAATGAAATTTAAAATTTGATTAAAGTGAAATCAAAGAGTGATAGTTGAAGTATATTTCGGATCTAAATAAATATTACACAATTCGATTCCACTTGAATTCTAAGAATTTTAAATCCTTGCAATTTTTGTGTGGGAGTTCTAAATCCAGAGTTATAAGTGACATAAGTTTCTATGATATCAATATTTAGATTAATGTGAGCACTATAATCATATCTCGCTACTTTGGGGTTCTATGAAAACATATATTAAAGAAATTCATATTAATTTTTTATTTCCTATATAACAAATATTGATTAAATTGCTTACAGGTTTCATACCCTAATGAATTAATTGTAGAACAGTCAAAACGTTGGAAAACTTTCTTCAATTAAATTATCACTCTCAATTTTAACTTTATCTTTACAATAATTTAGTAACATCACTTATTTCAAAATTTTATTCTCTTTAAACAGTTTCTATGCTTAAATCTTAGGTAGGTCCTCATATTAAAGATCTTAAAATATTCATTTTAAATTCATATATGAAGTTAAGGATTTAATTTAAAACTTCATTTTTAATAGAGTCCAGAGATATTGCATAAAAGCTGATTGGCAAGATAGTGGGGGAGGGGAGGTTCTATGGCTATTACTAAATAACTTTCTCGGAGTATCTCTCCCGAGTATATTTAGCAATCGATCTGTTGAAGACAGAATACTTAAATGAGGGATGAGAATAATCGTAGCCTCGAAATTCTAAAAAAATAATAGTAGCATTGAATAATGCATGATGATGAGGACCTTCCACTCATCCTCTAAATAGTTTCCTTAAGGAGGAATGTACTTTTAGGCAACTAAAAATTATTTAAATCTGAGCATGATTACTGAATAGAAATGTATAATTAAGATAAATGAACGAACTTTCAAATTTTTATCTTCTACTATTTTCTCTTAATTTCAATGAATTTTTTATTTTTAAATGGGATACACTAACTGAGAACTTTTATATAAAAGCTGCTGCAATTGGGGAATTCTACCCTTAATAAAAGGCACAACAACTAAATCGAAAAAAATCAAATAAGAATTAATTTAAATTAGAATCCCTCTTTTTCTTTAATTTGATTAAATTAATTTAAACTTCTTTGATTGATGAGCATTAACTAGATGAATCAATAGTAATAAGAGCTTGATCTTGTGATTCACTGTTTTAATGCGTGTCTAGCCATAAAATAAATAAATTTCTTAGGGCAATGTTCATTGGAGTTAATTAAATATTGCTACAAATTTAACTAATTAAAGTGCTTGAAATAGTTTTAAGCTGATATTCTGCAATATTAACAAAATGTTTGTAGATTAATCATTGACATGACAGATCCATATATTCTTTCCTTATTCAACTTAATTTAAGGGTTAAACTTAACAAAATATGTTTTAGAGAATAATATTTTTGACTTTATTAAAATATTGCATTTCTTATTTTAAAATCATAAACTAAAATGAAAAATGGATTTAATATCAATAATATTTTTGATTTTTTTCCCCCAGTAATGGGAAATTAATAGAAAGCTTTATTTAATTTAATCACACTTTCAGATTTTTAGTTTAGACTATTGGAATATTTTAGTGGGAATTTTACAATGTGTTTATTAAAAGCGTATTCCTAATTTTATTAGCGCTTATTAAATATTCAAACAGTCTTAACTGAAAATCTGAAAGTGTGATTTAAATTAATTAAGGCGCAATTTCAATTAATTCCTCAACCTATTAAATTTGAATTTGAATGGAAACAGATATCTCAAAATGCCACGAAACCAGGAGCCACTATATCAGCAAACTCACTTCTCTCTCCTCCAACGTTTGTCAACAGCCACTAGATTAATTTAAACTTTTTAAATCAACGTAAAATCAAAAATATATGCATATCTATGCTTAAAAATTCTCTTTCTGACTCTTATTGATGAGTTGCTACAAATTATATAAAAATCCTTTTAAAAAAGTGATTTTTAAAATGCATCAACACATTTTCAACAAATAAAACAATAATATTCACTATTGACTATCTACAAAAATAGTATTGTTGTTCAATAATTGGATTTAAATTTCTAAAACAATTATATGAAGTCTTAGCTAAAACTAAAAATTGAATTCATTTTTATTCAAGTAAAATCTAAGGCCCCTTAAAAGTGCTATCTACTATCTTTATCTCAAATAAAATGAAAATAATTTAAATAAACTGATTGTCTCACCTTGTACGATCTGATCCTAATATAGCGAGCAGTCAGTCATAATATTTAGAACTATAAGAAAAATTAGGGATAGTTTTGAGCCAATAGTATAATAATCATATTTGCATCCTATAGCTTCTTACCCTCGGTTATATTATCAGTCACAATTTAAATAAATTAAATTTCTGAGTTCAAAATATTAAGATTTAGAAGAGTCTAGGAATTTATTGTTCGAAGATCATTTAAAAATATAAAAGAAGGTTATTCTGGAAAGATCATAAAACAATAATTTAAGAATTAAATTAAATATAAATAAGCGCTTTAAAATAAAATATCTAAAACTTTGAATTATAATTTTAAAGAAAGAAACATTCTAATTAAGTATATAACATGGAAATTTCAAAAACATACAATAAAAACTACTAGGCTATTTGTAATGTTCCAAATCTCAATGAGTCTTCAATTTAAGGTAGGCTTCGATAAGCTATCTATAAACTGAGATGATTGGAAAATGCTCTTACTTTTGAAAATATTTATTTATTTGAAGATGAGATTTTGAAAAGTAGCATTTGAATTAAAAATCAGTAGATCTGAATATTGTAGAAGCTCTGTAATTTTATTTCCATTTTTGTCATTGATGAGATTGATTACTAGATAATCTTATAAATAAATTTAGATATTCAAAATTTAATTAATTATAAATTATGTATTTAATAAATGCAATAATTCATATAAAAACTTTCCAAAACTGTATTTATCTTGTATTTTAAATATTCTTTTATTCTACAGCTGCCAGAATTCCCTTTTGCTTCTAGTCCTTATATAAAACTCAATTCGCTATTAATTATAACTTTGGTGATGATTAAAATACGAAGGTAGAAATTTATCAAAAGCTAAAATTCTACAAATAGAAAAAATATTTGAATTGATCTAAAATGTATTGGTTGCACATTATAAAATTAAATTTATTGCAATTTTTTTCAAATACATTTTTTTCCTTCTTTTTATAATCTTATTCTGCCACGATTGAAAATTTAGTTGAGCCACTGAGCTAATATGAAGAGCCAATAATATCACGAGTAAAATGCAATATGGACTTATCCATTATTTAACCAACACCTAACTCACTAAATTTCTGAATAACTTAAACCACACTCCCAGAAGCTGAGATTTATGAAATAATTCACAAAAAATTGTTCTTATTCATTAACTTTCTATTATTTAATTATATAATGTTTTATTTATGAAAGCACTCTGAAAGTCCTAGAATATTAATTAATTAAGTAGTATATTTGAATTAGTATTTATATTTTATTTTTGTGAATAATGATAGCTAAGTAAGATTTAATGAGTCTTACTTAATAGTCAAAGAATAAGCATTTGAAATAAGTTGCCATCGCTCATCATTTTGGATAATATTCAATAAATTAATAATGATATTTATAATTAGAAATAAAATATATATTAGTTTTGTAATATCCGTAGTTTATTTTTTATTTTAAAGTTCCTGACATAATAAGAATTTCGCAGTTGAAACCTAATTAATCAGCAATTCTTAAAATAATTTTAAGCTAAGTAGTTATTGTACTCAATCAACGCGCTTTAGATTGACTTGTAGGGATATGCCACTGTCCCCAGTTCAATTTATATAAAATGAAAAAGAGCAAATTCAAAAGTTATAATTAATATGTTTATATTAAAAGTATTTAAGTAAAATCGAATTATAATAAAATATGCAATTATTATATATATAATCTATTTAAAAATGTGATTTTATCATAAAGAATTTGATGCTTTAGTATTAGCAATTGCTAAAAGCATTTGAATGAATAGACTAGGTCGGATATATTTTATGCCATAAATCTCTAAATTGGTTTCAACATTATTTAATGTGTTAAAGATTTAATCCAAAAATTAATTTTATTTTTTACAAAAATTTTGTTAGAGATTACATCAAGGAAAATATTGCATCTCTCATTTAGTTTATGGAAAATATACAACAGTTTACTGGTTTATTTTTCCAAAAAATGATTAATTTTTATTTTTTGGATGTCGTCATTCCTGATGCAGCTTGAAAACAGAGAAAGTTTTAATAGGCTTATAACTCTTTTATAGGCTTAAAACATCAATAAATATTCTTATAGCAAGATCTCAATTGGAATAATTGAGCAAGTTAATTAATTTTAACTAGAGATTCTTTACTTATAAAGTCCTTGAATATAAAAGCTATATTTCAAGAATTAGTAATTCATTATAGTAGGAATTTTAATTCAAAACGTTGATTAGATAAAATTATAAATGGAAATTCGCAACTCGTAGTAGTTTAAATTACAGATTCACCCCTGATCTGCAGCTTGTTTGACAGCTCATCAAAAAATAATATGAATTTCTTCTTAATAATCTTCACATTACCCCTCAGCAGCGAGATATGACTTTCGCACTCTTCATCATCCTCTTCATCTTCGTCATTAAAACTTTTGACGCTTATAACTCTTGACTTTGCGCTCACACACAAAAGTTGCAAGGATAAAAAAGTTCTTAGAATTTAATGCTGAATCGAATGGTGTAATAATTATTTAAATCTGACACACTTCAACCATTACTTATTTATTTATTCCATTTTAATTTAATATCTAATTTTCTTTTTTATTAAATTCTCAGCTATATTTATCATCATTTAAATTCTTCGATTTTATTTCATATTTAAACTCTATTATTTCAAGGTAGTTATTTGAATTAGGATCCACAAATATTGCCAAATAATAATTATTGTAAAATTTCTTGTTAAAAATTAATGATCCTATTTTTGGTATAAAATGGGAAAAATTGTAAAAATAATATAGCTTTGTTAAAAAGAGATACATTTGTTTGATTCACCTACTATTAAAATAAATAAGGAGGAGGGAGTTTCAAAATCATCTAAAAAATTGCAACCAATGATCTTTCAATCTCAGATTAAATGAAAATGATTTAGTATGGAGGTCTTTCTAAATGTTTTAATTGACAAACAAAAGCATAATTTTAATTATTTTAAGATTGCTGGAATAAATGAGTGTATATATAGAGATGTGCATTTATTCTTCTGAGAGATTCTATACAAGCTCTCAATTTTTAGAATTTTTTAGAGTTTAATCAGATTGAAGAATAAAATTAGTTTTATTAAGATCAAAATTTAAAATAGGAGTGCATTACCCAGAAACT
>JAJKFJ010014736.1:0-10923 GCA_027382625.1 Tetmemena sp. SeJ-2015 | reverse complement strand
TCCAAAGCTAAAATATTTATATATTATCATAGCTAGATGTGAGATACTTGGTTGGAAAAAGTCTGTTATTGCTCACATAAACTGCGTTGAAAGCCATGCTGTTGCCGATTCTGCTCAGAAGAATAAAAAGAGGCACGAGTCTCAAATCCCAAAAGAAGAACAAGTAGATTATAGAACCACTTCCTGAAATTACGTAAGATATGAACAAAGTCTTCTAAGTATTAGTCCTCTTCAGTATGCTAAATTCAATATAAATGCTAAAAAAATTAAGAATTTACAAATGAATTTACCTGAAATAAGATAGGAAATAAAGTCGCTGAGTGCGAACCAAAGTGAGTTTTTGAAAATACTGCCTGGGAAGTATTTGAGATAGAACGCTATAAGATAGTAGTTGAACATTGAGCAGGACCATATAATCGATGCGAATAGTAAGTTGGATCTACTCTATTTGTCTGACAAGAAATCTTTAAGACTGTGTTTGTTATTTTCAATTTGAGAGTAAAAAATATTTGCTATTATCTAAAAAGTCTTTCTCTTTGGCTTGATGAGAATGGTTTGAGGCTGATGCCTCTTCCTTGAAGATGAAATTGTCTGCAAGTGTTGGCTTGTTGAGATTATACCTGGCAATCATATTAAAGACTTTTCTAGCTTCATCAAATCGTCTTTAGCTCACTAGAAATCTAGGACTCTCAGGTAGGAAGAAACAAATTAGTGTTCCAAGTACTGCTAGTCCGATAGTAGGGATCTCAACAAAAGTAAATAAATGTGTGAGTAAACATAATACCATAGCTTGGATATTTTGTAGAAGTAAAAGCATACACACAGATAGCCCACTGCTTCAAACATAAACATGCTAGTGCCTATAATCACTTGCTTGTCTCTAGGCTGCATCTCTAGCAGATAGCTGAACCCCACAAACTGCTTTCCAGTTATTGCCCACCCCATCATGAAAGTCAACACAAAGTAGAACTTGTAATCAAATCACTAAACATTAATTAAGGATAGCTTTTTTGTACGAAGTCGAAACCAATAGAAAAATGGTCACTATAATCTGGCAAATCATTCCTGTTCTGAACACTGGACGCCTACCATAAATGTCTCCAGCCCTTGCCATAGTGAAGCACCCCACCACGATTCCCAGCAAAAAGAAAGACCCTATTAAGCCTAGTTTGTAATCTGGCTCACAATGGAAATTTAGCTGTTCAATAAAGTTATAAATGCTTTGATCGTCATCATAGTTTACCCTCCACTATAAACTTGCTAGCTCATCAAGAAATATAACTGATTTAATTTCGAAGGTTTATACTCGGATTATTGCAAAACTCACTAGGGAGGCAGGTTTACCATTATTCAAATATAATTTAAATTCCTGGCTCTAGTCATAGCATAGATACTATGGTCTATGCTCCAGAAAGGCAAAGCCAGATAGAAAGAAAATTACTGAACCCATAGCCATTATCATGAAAATAGAAGTTATTAGCTAGAACCTTCCAAATCCCCCACAAAGCATGAACGCTTAAGGAATATAAACATTTATGTATAAAAGCTTAATCTATGGTTACTATTATCTTACTATCTCTTCTTCTTTCATTTTATTTGAACTATAGGAAGAGATGAGGCTGCTTTCCGAGGTCTGTTGGAATTTCCTATATCTCTTATTCATTATTCTGGTGCAGATTTCTATACTTATATTAGTCTGAAGGTATAAAGAGCTACTCCTTAGTTACTTTTTATTACTCTCCTTCAATAAAGTTGAGTCAAAAATTAATTTTATGTTTCAATGGGATTCTCTCGATCAGGCTATCTGTTTGAGTTTGCCGCTTATTCAAGTGCGGTAGGATTTTAAATAAGTGAATGAAAAGATGTAGTTGATAAGTAAATACGTTACTCTTCTGTAGTCTCCTCTCAGCACTAGACATGCCATCCATATTGGTTTCTAGGAGATTAATTTTGGCTGGAGACTAGGTTTGAGTAAGATTAAGTTGCTCCTTGAAAAGAGATGGATTAGACAGTCTAATTTGCATGTCAATGAATTCTTTCTAAAAGGATTTAACAAAGATACGTTTATATTAGGTATTTGATTTGGGTTGTGCGATGAGCGAGAGTGTATGTTGATTGGAATCATTCATGTTGTCTATTTTGTCTATGAATGCCTGCAGCTCTTACTCTTCTTGCGCAGACTGCAGTCTCTGTCTCTCCTAATCACTAAACTAATTTGTATCTCGCTTTTCCATGCAATTTATTAGTGTTTAATTTATCAATTTAAAAACTACATTTGCCAAGTATTTTTATGGAAAAGTAAATGCAATTAGTACCTTATTGAAGAGAAGAAATTTATATTATGACTATAACTTTCATTACAAATTATTACTTTTCTTCATATGTGTATCATTATTTTTAGTTGAGTTTCTTATTTGATAAGCCCTTTCGAGCTTTTACTGCTCTGGCCCAAAATATTGCTTTGTTTCTATCATCTTAAGCTTATTCTCAATGAATTCTTAGCCACGATGAGTATCCTCTCTGTATTCCCTCTCAGTGTCTGGAATATACTCGTCAGTATTTTCATACCTTGCTGATAAAATATATCCAATCAAAATAGATGTCTGAAGAATCTAAGTCTATGGATATACTGTGTCTGTGCCTGTGCTTTGATTAACAAACTAAGATTGAGATGGTGGTTGTTACTACTGAACCAAGCTCTAATGTGAGGTGAGTTAATTCTATTAGAAGTTGAGTCTGAGAGTAGAAGGGTCCTTGCATATCTTGATGAGTTTCCTTTTAGGTCTGCTCTCTATCTTCGTTATCTATAAGGCTAAGTTTGCATTCAAATCTACAATCACTTCATCCTCTTGTTGTTATTGGTTATGCTTTGACTAATTTTGCCCACTCTTGTCTTTGGATTGCTTCGCCTGTTGATAACTGATGTAGGAGTGCTTGCTTTGGCTATGCCTAATCACATCATTCGAATCCTTAAGAACTGGTAATGCAAGAGACTTGTTTTAAGAATCTGGCTTGAATAGCTTGTGATATTAAAAAAGACTTTGCTAGCTTATGTCCAAAAGCGATTTAAGATGATAATGTAGATAATATACTTATTAAATTTCTAGTTTTGTTACAAGCTTAAGCTTGTCTGTTTGAGTTATATGCTTTATAAATTCTAGTCACTTGAATCTTATTAACTACTTTCAATATTCTTGTTATAGATGCTAGAGATTATCTAGGGCTCAACTTAGTCAAAGAGATCATCCTCATACTCTCCAGCTGCTCCAGCATTTAGCTTTGTGTCTTAGGCCTCACCTCCTGATTCACTTAGACCACGGCTGACCTTTCCAACTACTTTTTCCTTATTAAAGTAAAAATAAAATTGAGGTAAGCGTAGGAGAGAATAAGTGAAGAGTCTTCATCATCTACATCCTGCGAATTAATTTGGTCTGAGGAATTATTCATAAACTGTCGAGCTAAATCAAAGCTGTTTCTTGCTATCTTGTGACCCTTGTTCCTAATTCAAAAATTAACTTAAAAACAATTTCTTTGACGCTATTCAAATATCCTTCTGTTTACTGATGCATTTGGTATTTGTTATGTAGCTTGGCTAAAAATTTAGATTGCTATGCTTGGAAGGCTTGTAACTGCTATGACTCAGATCAAATTATAAAAATAATTTTAAAGATCTCTAAAGAGATTCCTGAGAGCTATTTTTGAGCAGCTGTATTTACTATTCTTAAAGGCCCTTTATTCTGAAAGCTGGCTATTTCAAATCATTTTGAGAATTCCTTTTGTGTAAAAATCTATCAATCTAGTTCTACTCGTTCGAGTTAGCTTTATATTTTTAATACTGGGCCGATATGTTAGGTAGTATTGACCCAGAGGAAGAATCGTTTTAGCTCTGAGCAACAACCTCAGATTAATGATAGGTATTGTAATTTGACTAAATTCGATTATTATTCGATTTAAAAATATACTAAGTTAAATTTATGCTGAGACAAGGAGTTCAAATTATTCTCTAGAAGTGTTATTGAGCTGCTGCCTATTTGCTGATTCTCTTATTACAAATACCCTACCGTTCTATTAACATACCCTTAAACTAAAGTTGATTAGTTTCTACTGTAGCTCTGCTATTTTTAGCTATATTGAGGTCCTTGTCTTGGAGAAATTTTGAGACTTTGAGGATCAACTATTTAGCTTTACATTGGTAACTTATAAAATTAAACTTATCTTGGGTCTTCTTCTCTTTAACTGGAGATATTTTACTTTCTGATTTTTTAGAGGTCGACTTTTCTAATTCAAATCTCTCAGTTTATCTTGGCTCAACTCTCAATCTGTCAGTAGAAGATAATTTATAACTTCAATTATGATAGTAACTTGTAGTTCAAGATCGACTTGATTTACTTTTATTTGGATCTTGGATGAGTCAGATCTGAGTCTCATCCTCTTCTCTTGCTCAATGATTTTTGAAAACTTATCTCTGAGATGGAGGTGATTGGTTTCTATCTTGGAGGATTTTTGCTTCTTAGAAATGATTGCCGGCTGCTGTATGATTTCCAACGCAGGTTTAATGAAGTTGTAGTTACTGCTCTGAGTTGAATGATAGGTAGAGCTGCTATTTTCTAGTTGTCCTTGAGATACTATACTCTGGCCAGAGAGATTTTAAATGCTGAGACTGGAATTTGGATTTGAGTTGAGTTGGCCATAGGGATGATGGTCATCTAATTTTTATTTGGCTTTCTTAATATGTTTGGAAGGTGGATCTTTATTGTGCAGTTTCTTTTAAGATTTCTAGCTTTGAATTAGGTTGAGAGTCACTGAAGGTGCGATTGTGATATTCCCGTTGTTTAAACTTGCATTAGGATTGGAATGAGTTGCTGTTTATATTATACTCTAAGCAGAGTTAATAGTGTATTCTTGGTATAGCTCCCTCATTTATTTGTTAAACGCTATTTGCTTTTTTAAAAGCGCATCTTTACTTTATAGCGTGTTCAACGAATAGCTGTAGTAGCTGCTGTCTTACCCTTGCTAATTCATATTCAACTCTAAAATTATAATTATTCATTATAAATTATTGAGTAGCATAAGGGAAATATCTTTTGATTTAAATAATTTTTTTAAAACATTAGAGAAGTGATTTGAATTAATATTGAAGTCCTTGAGTTGGATCTTTGAATTGTATTCTTTACTGGCGAGTAAAGCATCTGAGTTGTTTCTCTTGTGGATTTACTCTATAAGTCCTAAGGGCTTAGTCGATGATGAATAAGGATAACTATTTTTGTAAATGTCCATGGGACTTCTGCTCTCGAGTTATTTAAAGTTATTAAAAGCTCCCAACTATCTCAATGACTCTCTGGTTGGCGATACTTTCTTAAGAGTTGGGAAACTGCTTTCCTCCAGTCTTTCATTTGTAGATGGCAGGATTTAGTTACAAGATTATTAAAGCAGTCTTTCTCTTGCAGTGCCATCTATCTGCTAACCAAGTTCTTTCACACTTTGAAACAGTCGAGACTTAAATTCAATTTATAATTTATAAGTGAGAGTCTTATTTTATTTGTATAATATATAAATGAGACTTAGATTGGCTTCAGGAGTTATTATGGAAATAATTCTTATTTTTGAATAATGTTAGGATTATAATAGATAATAATAGAGTGGTATCTGCCATTTATCTTAAGATTATTCAGGTCTAATTCCTTCACAGATTGGAGAGAGTTTCTAACTGGAGGATACATTAATGCGGAAGCGTCACTGCTGTTTCTTCCTACCTTAAAACTCATCCTTCCCTCTTTTACTTACCAAACAATAAATTAATATGAATGACTTGAGTAACACTATATAGAAGGTCCTGTTGGCTTTTGTTCCTCGAATGTGGCTACTGATGCTCATGGATTTACATTTTAGTGCGATTATAAATTTATCAATTTTAACTAAATTCTAGCAATTAAAAGACAGATTCGCAATTCTTATGAGCTATAAATTGATGATCATTGATTTTTCTTTTGCAAAGTTTGCTTATCGTATTTTCTTAAAAGCCAAACTTTAGAAATTATATAGTCTATCCTCCTCTCCATATTTTCATATGAGGTGTCCATCTTTTACTTATTCTTTTGATAGAGCAAGGGATAGACTAGTATTAAATCTATTAGAAGCCACGATAAAACCCCATCACTCAGGCAGAAACTCAAAGCCATCAGAATTGAACACTTCACTAGAGCCTTTGTAGTTAGACGAATGTCCTCTAAAGAGAGTACATCAGATAAATAAGCTTGGGCTCTTAGCGATACACTGTAAAAGGCTACCATCAATAAATAAGATAATCAAAGACTGAACTGTCTCAGTAGAAACTAATTCCAGATGATGCTCTGTGAATGAATTTGCTCCGTGCTATACTTAGCTTGCCTCTGATATGAGCTATGGATGGCCTGAATTTACAGTCAATTCTGATATTGTTCTATAATCATCTCCTTGAGCGTTCTGCAGGAAACTAGTTTCCGTTGTGTCACTATAGAGTTTGATAAAAAAAATCATGTAGTCTAAGAAAGTATGTGGCTTACTTTTCATCGAAGGAAGAAAGATAAATCTGATTTAAGATCATCCCAGCTAAGGAAATGAATAATTATACCTATAATATTTAATATTTCTAATGAATAGTCCAAAAAGCAAAAGTAGAGAGATCAAGGAGTATTCATAGAAAACAATTAGTACAAAGAAGATGTTCACTATCCCGAAGATTTTCCCAGTCTGCTTGACGTTTTTCCACATTATTAAGTCAGTAACTATAATGGTCACTTATATTGGGAAAATTACTTTCTTCTGGAAGATAGGTTGCAAGAAAGAGATAGTATCGAGTTTACTCCATTGAGAAAGATTAATATATTTTAACTTTCAATATAATTAAATTTAAGTATATTAGTTATAATTAAGCTAAGAATCTGTTTTTGTTTTTGAGGAATTAAAGATCAATTGCACTATCAGAGTTCAATGGAATAGATAGCTTGTAATAATATATTATAAACTCAGAGATCTCACTTCTTATAATCTTAATGCTTATTTTATATTTCTTTGAGAAATGGCGAAAGATGACGGGAAAAACAAACACTAAAGTAGTTAAGAAAGATAGATCTATTTATATTCAATAATTTTTAATTATTAGATCCCCAAAAATAACTACTTCCAAGGGCAACAATACATATAGCAGCAAAGTCTAACTCCTCAGCAAACAAGGAAACAATTTCTTACTTAAGGAGGCTAGAACGACAACAGCTAAGACTCAGATGGAGGCATAAACGATAACAGCAGCTTTCAACTAGCTCTTCACGGAATGGGATTGCCTGATGAATCTTAATTGAAATCGAATGCTATTCTTAGATTTTTTGTTCTGGTACTTAGAAATCATGTCTTCACAGCCTGCGCACATCCTCACGTTTTTCTATTGTATACCTAAATGTAATGTCTAAGGAAAATTATCAATTGAATACCTCCACTTTTAATAGCTTGCACTGTGGTGCAGTTGTGGCAGAATACGTTTCCGCAAATCCTGCAATGATGTTTTCTGTAAAAGAATGTAAAATCCTTGTAGCACTTAAAGCACTGTCTCGCTTTCTAGTCAGGTACCTAGAGAAAAGTAAGAATGAGTATTTTGTTACCCAGTGGTTTCTGTTGAGAGTCGCATCTTGATGCTTGGGATCAAAAGCCATTTAGGCTAGACCTCCAGCCCCTATTTAAGATTCATCATAATTCGTTCATGGCTTATAAAGTATGCAGAACTTAAGTGCAAGTGTAAAAATTAATTCAACTAACAAACAAGCAATATGTAGAGAGGGTTAACATCCTCCTTTTCATCTTATCTCATGAAGTTTGCTAGTAATTTCCGCTTACTATAAATAAATATTAAGAGCAAACTAAGTTGATGAAAATCTGACGGTAGTGCTGGTCAGAAATGCAAGAGGCCACTGGCTCAAGATTCGGTAATTGGTTTCTCTGCTTTAGGAGCTCCATCTTGGACCAGAAATGGTCTACTATGTCTGCTGCCAAAAGTGAATCCTCTTTCTTCAATACTTCCAGTCTGTGACTGTGCTTCTCCAGCTCTTTTAGACGTTCCTTTCCTTACTAAGGCATTGAATTTGCAGCCATCTATAAAAAATATTATATATTAAGATCTTTGTGGGAGAGTAGAATCTGCTCTCGTTATTAGTGATTTTAAGGTACATGTACGAATCAAGTTACGATAGTGTAAGTCTAGAGATTTCTCCAAAATGTTTCTAGATTAGCTCAGCTGAGAAGCTAGGCACTATATTGTAAACAGCAAGTAGATTGATGCGGCGAGACTCTTGAGAGAGTAAGAGATCCATCTTTGAGAGCCAAGCATCTACGAACTGCTCAAATGTAATGTTGTACTGTTGCTTCAATCCGGCCAGGCAGAAATTTAAGAAAAACTCAGTGTTGAGCAATATCACTCTGTTCACGAAGGTTAAGGCCTGAGTATAGTAGTTGGAAGTGGAAGGCATTGACTTAGTGGCGTTAAACTCAACTAAGTAGCTGCAGAGCATAGTTACATATTCCTGCATGGTTGTTAGCACAAAGTCTAGTACTTCGGGTGTGGCTTATGCCTAGGCTTTCCAAAGCATGATATGCGGAATCAGGACAAGGTTAAACTTTGTCTCGTACATACTTTGTGGGTCAAGGCTTCCTCCTTTTGAGTCTTCTAATTCACCGTCAATATCAGAGCCATCGCCGTTTTAGCTTTATTAAAGCCATTAAAAGAAAAATATTGAAGAAACAAAACACTGAGTTTTTAAATTGATTGTCTTTCAGATTGAACTTCTGACAAGAACTTGGTGCCTGAATAAGTTAGTATCTACTAAATTTCTTCCTTTGAGGGGAACAGATCCATGAGAATCATTTCTTGGATAATCTTAAGGAAGTCTATGATAATGTAGTCCTTGGTAAATTCTCCCTTTGCTGAGATCTTTTGGAAGAGTGTCTTCAAATTCTGAATGGATTTGTTCTCCAAAGAAACTGCTCTCACTATGAACAACCAGTACTAAACTATAACGGCATCTTAAATAATAAAAGATATCTTGCTTTTAAGAGAGCTTGTATTCTATGATTGATATGCTGAGATCTAAAATGACTGCAGAATCTGGTGCTATTATAAATAGGTTCTTGAGCATGTCTATTACAGCCTCATCGATAAGCTCCGATCCTAATTGCAACAAGTGGTGTAAGTTAATTCATTTAATTTAATTACTTGAGTTGAGAGTCTTGAAGCACTCTAAAATTATACTCTAGGAGTCAAGATTCTTCTCCAGTAATTAAGTGAGGTAGTTGATAAGGTTCCATATCAAATTTGGTGCTTGAAAAACCCCCATTATTGGGATAGTCTTAACAGCAATCACTTGAAACACGGCTGCATAATCTATCTGTCTATTAATCTACAGGCTTTGAGTAATTTGATCTTCCTGCTCATTGCCTGACTCTTCAAAATTAAAGAGACTCTATTAAGCATAAGCCTAAGCTCGGGAGGGCTCTTGCTCTGACTTTTTAATTTGAGCATCGATTTCCTTTATCAATTCATGCACACATCGAGTGTAATCGTAAATTAGAACAGGGTCGGTTAAATTTCTAATAGTGTCAACTAGTATGCGGAAGTAGCCCAGGAATCTACTCTTTGGAAGGAGGCGAGCCCATTACACCAAGATGTGAGCAAATCTACGTTGTAAAATTGGGCTCTAGAACTTATTCATCATTAAAAATTATTCTGGTAGATTGAGTCTAGCACATAGCATATGTCAAATCTTTTGTCAGCTGGAATCTTGAGTTCTTTCTAGATCTTTCCAATAATGCCTGTCAGGCTTAGCATAGCATCCTCAAACAGCTCGTCTTAAATTGGGATCTGGCCGCTGAAATATTTTGGGATGAGATCTTCGTTGATGAGTGAGTAGCATGACGGATAGAAATTTGAGAGTAATTTTTCAATAACTTGGTATGCAAGAGCATTAATTGGAGTTGCTGAATCTAAGTCAAACTCGGTGATGAAGTAACTCTCATTTTCCAGTTCAATAAAAGTCTCAGGCTCACTCTGCCAAAGTTCGATGTTCTCCCTCATAGGAAGGTAGTTCTGGACTATTAATTTCATCAACTCTCTTGCTCCATCTTTTCTGTTAGCCAATTTAGGATCAGAGGATCCTACTTCGGGCATGTCGAGGATATATCTGTACTAATCTGCCGCTTCCTGAATTTGAGGCTCGAAATTCTTTGACTTACTGGGCGAAACTAGAATGCCCACGGACAGGGCTGCTTTTTCGATGCAGTGTTAATTATAGTCGATCGTATTTATGACTCTATAAAGGGAAAAGAGCGCCAACTTCTTAATCCTCTCGGAAAACAAGGCGCCTCTGAATAGAATGTTTGCTAATAGCTCTATGTAAAATAATGAAGACAATAACTTTAGATATTAGATGGTGATGTACTGCCCTAAACTTTCGTAAACAATGAGTGCGTTAGCATACTAAAGTTCTTGAATATGCTTCAGTAGATTTTTAATTTGATCTTCAAAAATTCCCTTGAAATGCTCTGTCTATTGAGTTTTAGGCATCTGCGCCAATGACTCAACGCATTTAGAGTAGAAGGAAGTCTTCTCAATCAGTTGCTGAGTGGTTCTTACATATTGGTTATTCTTAGGTTCATTGATCAGATCATACAGAGAGAAACCGCATGCAATTACCAAGAGTAAGCATTTGTCAAGCTTTTGGGCGAGATCGAAGAGTAATTCGTTGAAATTTTCCATGACTACTCTTTAAGTAGGGTGATCGAAGATCATGAGCATTTGCTTCTCATTGAAGAATGTCCACAATTGATAGAGCGCATTTAGGTGTTCCCTGGCAACTTTGTGGAATTATCCTTTCTAAGTAGATAGCTTCTTCTTGTTTTGCT
>JAJKFJ010014735.1:0-10924 GCA_027382625.1 Tetmemena sp. SeJ-2015 | reverse complement strand
CTTTGTTTTTTTTTTTATAATTAAAGTTAATTTTCTGTGTTCAAAGACTAAATGACAGCTAATCTATGAAGGATTAAGTCAGCAACTTGTCAAAATTTCCTAGAAAAATAAAAAGTTGAAGAGTTTAATTACTGAAGATAACAGCTGATTAATTCTAAAATATCCAACAAAAAGAGTTTAAATTATCAATTTTTCAAATATATATAAAATTAGCCTATATAAGATATTGTAAAATGCTACTTCAAGCAAATCAAGAAAGCTAGACAAAAGTCAAAAGATTTTTTTCTAATCAAATGGAAGCTAAATTAACTTCCAAGTATCTAGTCCAAAGAAATTCAAATAAATTTATTCAAAAAAGCAAAATTTTTGAGGATTATAAAGGTTGTTTCTGTTTAAAAAATATAAAATAATTTAAAGATAGATTTTGAATTGATGTGAATTTCATTTTCTATTTTGATTGAAATTTTTTAAGAATTTCTTGATGATTTAAATTGAAATTATCTACTCTCTTCAATAAAGAGAATACTGATAGTTAGTGAGAATGAGTTGCAGCTGTTTCCAATGAATCAATTACTGGAGAGAACGGATACGATTCCATTCAATGAGATCCAATAGATTCAACTCAACTCAAGAGATGACAAAGAATTCACCATCGTCACCAAGAACAATTCCTCTCACACCTTTTCCTGCAGAGAAAGGAAAAGATATTATTTCCTTTTAAATAAAGATTGATGACTGAAATCTACATCCACTATGTAATTTTAAATATGCTTACTCAAAGTTTTAGACTCCTTATAAGAGATAGAAAGTTAACAACATCGATATCGGATTAGATGAGCTAGATGAAAATCTAAGCATCATACTTCAAAATATTATTTACTATTGTTAAAAATATTAAAACTTTAAGATGTCGTGATTCACCAAGCTGACATATACCATGAGGAGGATACTTCAAAGCAAGCTACTCTCACAATTTACAATTCTCTAGTTGAATTCACCTACAAATAAAACTAATATGGAACTGTGGTTATTGATGATAATAACTTTTCTGACGAATTGATTGGCTCCATTATCAGAAAGAGCTCTAAATTAGAATCTGGTATAAGGTAGAGCATCAGAGAATAACAGTCATCAGTGCTTAGAACCCAAACTATCAAATCAGATGTAGCCAAAAAAGGAAACCTGAATGATGAAAACAAACTGGTATAATTTTAATTAAGACAAATCTTTATGTAATTTTTCTCTCTCATTAAAAAAAGTATGTAATTGAAATGTTGAAAAAATTTGATAAATTATAATAATCTTCTGTGTTGAATCATGATTTTTAATCTAAGCAATATTTAATATTTTGTTGTCATAATTTGGAACTAAATTTAATTTCATAATAGTACTTTTCATAGAAATTGAAACAATAAGAACCTATGAGACTACGATGTATTTGCTGAAGCATGTAAGATATATTTAGATTACTTAATAACTAATCCTTTCAGAATGGGTCTATTATGAAGATAATCTTTGGATCTGTTGAAAGACTTAACAAAGCAGTGCAAACTATTCTCATAAGTTCAGAGGCTTATATGGGCTACAGCATTAATCATAAGAGAGAAGATGAAGTCTCGATGCTTCAAAATACCAAGAAACTCAAGGCTAAACCTATTCTTAGCATATAATTTTACTAAACAGGATACAGAGACCTAACTTCACTTTAACGAGTTCAAAATGTTCGAAGAATATTACTCTCCAAAAAAGTTCTGCGAGCCTATTTATAAAACAGAGGGACTCCTTCATTTGGATTGCAGCTTACCTCCAATCTTCGTTTATATAGAGGTAAATGAGGAGCAGATTATTGTCATAGAAGCAGAGGGCAAAAGAGTAAGGTCACTTGGATATCTGCAAGAATTGAAGTTTATAGTAGTCAACGAGGACTAATTCAATAGATTATTATTTATTAGATAGAACGAGTTCGCTCTATGCTTCATTAAAAAGGGAGGGTTTGTGCAAGAAATCTCTCTCAAATGTCAGAGTATGGAGGAACTAATTTGCTCAACTATGTAATTAGTTTAACTTCTGCCAAATCCCTGGTACAATTTTAATTGAATGTATATATTAATATGCAAGTGATGATGCATCAACCAGATTTAAGTCTCAAAGTACAAGGATTACTGCAAGATGTGGATCCTGAATACGAATCTTCTGCTTTGAAAAGATATCAAACTCAATGCACCTATCTTTTTAACAAGCTAGATTCTCCGATGTCCAATACGAGTATTTAAAATAATGAAAGCTTAAGGGCGCAGTTAGCTGATATGATGCTCTTAAATACAAATCTATCATAGTTGCCCAGACTTCAGTTTTCGGCAGTTAAAAGCTTTGCAGATACAATACTTAATGACATTAATCAGTAAACTTAATGATACTTTTAAATATACTTACAATGTTAAGCTTCTTTTACCTTGACTTCGTTTTTTTTAATTCGAATGGGAACATGGAATGGAAGAAATTTATGGAGATGAGGAAAGCTGTGACTCAGATATAGATGGGGAGCAGTCAGAGCAATCTTACTCCAGAGAAGATTCAGACTAACCAGAGGAAAAGGAACACTCTTAAAATTCAGAGTATGATAGTGAAGATGATTTTCAGCAAAGAAACATTTAAAAGAACAATGCAAACATCATACAAAATGAAAAATTGAGTAAGAATAAAGTTAGTCTCTCATAAAATTTAATAGAGCATCAGAAGATAGTGGAGTTAACTTCTTAGCTATCAAGATCTCTTTGTCTTCTGAAACTGAGTTTGAATTGTCCCTAGTTTTTCAAAGAACTTATCGAGGATCATAGTTCACTTTTAAGAAAAGTATCCATTTTTAGTTTAACTTTAATTTAGCTATTTTTGCTTTTGAAATCCTAAAACCCGACAATAGTCTTTATGGCATGTGACGCGATTGTTTCATTCATATATGTAAATTATCACAGTTATTGATCATTAAACAAATAATCGTAGAATAACACATCGAACTAAATTAGTAGTGATAGAGATTTATTAACTCTATCCATATTTTAAAGTATTAAATAACTTTAACTCCATTCCAATCTAATTAGATCAAAGATAAAAGTTATTAAAATTTTCACAGTTTAGCGTTTTCTGAAATTATGAGATTATTAAATTCTCTTCATAATTATTTTTTAGTATTTCAGCATAACAGAACAAAGACAGGAAACAGTGAATAAAAACATACTGATGAGGCACAAGCATTACAATTTTTTCGATAAGCTAAAAAGAATAATTTTTTATTTTAAAGAAGACTTTTGACTCAGTTCAATTATTATGAAAGGACTTATAATTTGAGAAACATTCAAGTTTTTAGCTTCCACTAAATTCTCATGGCATTAATTTCCAAGAGAAAAGAAACAACTCAATCAGAAGACTACATTTGGTTGATTGAAAATATCTACAAGGCTGCAGATGACTATAAGTTGCTTGGTGTTATAGATAGATTCACTATGACTTCTCATTTCTGGTTGACTCTCTAGTCAACTCAAATCTTAAATGTAAATCTTGCTTTGTAATACTCTTTAGGATATTTTAGCTTTTCTGCAGAAGAATAAGCTGATTCTATTTTCCGATATTCAGGCCCATTTTATGGTCTTTTCAATCCAGTTATCTAATAATTTTTTACTGCACTAGATTGATTTATACCTAACCTCACCGCTTGAGGCACAAAGAAAGTAGAGTTTAACTTTCCTAGCTAAGTTTCTAATGAAAAACAAAGTAATTTATTTTTAAATTTAAAGAGGGAGTGAAAGTACTTCTCAGGATTTTCAAGAAGCCTCTCTTTTTGCAAGTGTAAACATCCTAAGAACTGTTCAAGACTTTCTCATGGGATGAAACAGAATGGGAACAATTCTTCTAAGTCATCTAGAATGAAACTTTTGACAGGCCTGAAGTCTAATGGAATCTAAAGACTCTACATGAGCTGATTGGAGCTCTGAAAAAGGAAGTAAACTACTTTATAAAAGCGTAGAGGTAATATTCTCACACAGTGAAGATGCAATTGAGGGACCTTACTCATCCCACACATTATTCTTATTTTCATGAATACGATGAGGATCACCAAGTCATCTCAAAGGTTAAGCAACTTAAGTGGAACTACGAATCATTCACTGTGAATTATTCTATTGATCAAACATTAACTAAAGTGGGAGGGCTTTATTTAGCGAGTCTTTTAATTGAGGATCCACAATCTAAATTTAGGCCTACTCTTAATTTCTTTAAATTCTATTTTTCTAATAATATTATTTCAAGATGAAGTAGGCAAAGATTAGACAGTTTTGGAATGACTTATAAGAAAAGTTTATGACTACTTAAAACTAGGACCAAAGAGAGACAATTTTAAAGGTTATAATCATCCTCTATCAATAAAATTTCATTCTATTTTAAGAATTCAGGACACTGCCATATAACTATGCTTCATTTTATATTGGATTTAGCTATTAAGATGTTATGAGTACAAGAAATGCTATGTGTTAATTCTTCAATTGATCATCCAAGCTATTGGAATATAAGATCCAAAATTAGCTCAAAAGAATTATGAGATTTTCAATTATGCTACATATAATAAAAATTTAAAGTGTGCTGATGGAAGTTAAGCAATTTTCAATTGCCTCAGCTACTCCTTCAATGATTTAGAGTCCGTGGAGAACTAAGTTAATTTCGATAACGTGGAAATCTCTGAGGATAGAGTGAAGGAGTTTCTGCATTAAGATTAAATTTTAAGTTTAATCCGGATGAGCAAGAAAATAATTATAAGATAAAGCTTCATCATATAGACTATCATAAAAAGACGTTTAGAATGGGAAATTATACAGATTGCTTTGGGGAAATCACTTAATTCAGGGAAAGCACTCTCAACTCTCTTATATGCCAGATCTCTTATTTAAATAATAGTAATTTCATTTATCTCTTTAGAAGCAATAAGAATAATCTTAACCAAGAAAATAAATGCGCAGACTTATTTAATTTATATCCACTTCCTAAGATTAAGAGACTACTAATTGAAAAATAAAACTGCAGAGTTTTAAGCTAGATTTTGCTAATACAAGATCTTGACATTTCAAAGCAGGTGATTACATTAATTTTCAATCATCTAGACTCTCATTACTGTCTTGCTCAATTTCTGGATTGTGGAATAATAGAGTATCTGATGCTTTATCTTGACACTCCTCTTTCTGAAATGGCACTGCTACTTATCTTCAAATTTTAAGAGGTCTCTGTCAATATTAATTCTGATTTGGCTCTTCAAAATGAGTATTTAGTTTATTATAAATATAACCAATATTATTTTCTTTAATCATGCCTCTAAATGTCCTTTAAAAAATAAATATGCGATAATCATTTGTAATAAAAATTATTGATAATCGTATTTATTTTCAAGGCAAGTTAAAGAGACTTTTATTTTTTATTACCACAAGAAAAGTAAAAAGCCCTTCATCTGTCCAAAATAAAATTAAATTTATGGCTAACTGTTTGGAAATATCCTATTTTTCACTATCCAATTACATAATTCTTCATACTCTGATTTAATAAAAGTAAAAGTATTTATTATTTCAAAACGAATTCGACTCAAATGACATAAGAATAATACAGCAAGAGGAATCTTAACACCTTTATAACTCCGCCTTTTTAAGGTACTTACCCTTGCCCTTGGCTCTAAAGGCGGCTAATCCACAAAACTTTCAAGAGTTCCTCGATATATTCTAACAAGATTCCTATGAAAAGGCAACTCTCATTTGGAATTCTCATTTCTTAATTTTTTAAATATATTAATTTATGATTATAAGTTATTAAAAATATATTTTAAATTCTCAAATGAGGCAAGTTTTAAAGACAACGATACTCAATTATTATTTATATACTGATAAACTCAGAGAAAATAATAAACGCCCTTATAACTGCCTCTAGGAATAAGAAAGATTTGGGAGATGAATATGAATTTGAAACTCCTCTTTACAACAAGGCAGTCAGTCATACCATCAGGTACAAATTTATTGAGGAGGAGGTCAGATGCGGCCAATATCGTTAGATTGTTTATAAATTCAAGCTACATATATTTATATTCAAGTTAAGAATAAATTGATGGTTTGATTCTATGATATGTATGAATATATAGACATACCTTTTCATTTCATTCATAATTTAAATACCTTAAACTTTATCTTAGAATAATTTTCTTTTTTAGTTTTTATTTTTAAAGTTGTTGATATTACCTTAGAGTGTGGACAGAGAACATGAATGAGCACCCTTAGCATAGGATAATTGAAAGGTTTGAAGAAGAGCGCTTCACCTCTGACTTGAAAGATTTGATGAGCAATTAAATTCAAATCATTCAAAACGCAAAGGAACTAGAATTCTTATTTATTTCGTAATTGGATCACCAATTGCAAAGATTCCACATTCATAGAATTCATAAAAATAAATTACACAATTAAATATGCTCTATTGATTATGCTTAAAGCAAATTTGAAAGCATTGAGAACTTTTGCAAACAAGAGAAGCTTTGCAATCAAGCAAATGCATTTTTTATTTTTATGAGGGAAATTTGTGAATTCATTCTCTCTCAAGGTAAATAGTAATTTAAACCATAATAAACTATAGAGTCACTTTACACTGAGCAGACAAAGAGGATTCTCAAAATAACAACCAAGACATTCCTCATCGCAGTAAGTATTTTTTAAAAATAAATATGCTAATTAGATGAGCAACAATTATGAAAATCTTGCAGAGATTAACAAGAAAAAAGGAATGGATATAGTTTTCCAAATAATAAAAGCTATACTTAACTATAGATAAGCATTTTTGCATAATTAATTTCAGGTCTATTTTCAAATTTAATGGTTTTAGTGGGCGGCTGTAGTTATGTTTCAAGTTTAATAATTTTTATAACATTCGATAATATTTTTAGCAGAAATTATGATAAAATCCCTCTTTTATTACTTTAACCAATAATCTAATCAAATTTTAAGCTATAATCTTAACAAAGGCAGTACGCCTAGAATATAAAAGTATTGGAAGGTCTTGAAATTCAAGGATTGATAGAGCAGAGATCAATTAGAAATACTCAAATTGAAGAGCAATCAGAGGACTCATTCGACCTACCCTTGTAGATAAACGATCGTAAAAATTTAAATACCAAAACACTTGAACTGAATATGACTGAGCAAGTTCTCCCTCAAAATATTTATTTTATGGAATCTGATCGTTATTAAAAAGACCTCTATGACCTCAAGATTGACAAATTAGATGCAAAGATACTAAAATATAGTCTGGAGTGCATGGATTAACTTATCAAGTTAGACATGAATGATTTTCTTAATTAGAGTGACTCTTTCAAAATAGACCTCTTTAAGTATAATTAAATGCACAAAATTAAAACTTCAAAACAAATTTAGAGTTAAAGTATAGCTAATCATAATTGATAAATTATAGTTGAGCTCAATGCTTGATATCGGATTCCAAATATATGAGGGCTTTGAAAATTAAAAGAAGAGCATTAATGAAAAGCTAACTAAACTTTAGAGAGATATTATTTTATCGTAGATGTGCAATACACATAAATAGAATAAAGCACTCTCTAGCAATCTATGCTGGGATAAAAAATCGGATAGAACTTAGCACCATTATTGAGTAAAATAAGATACATAGAACCCACACCTGTGAATTCTTCTGCAAGAATGATGTCTTTTAACAACTTGACATCTGAAAATAAGACTAAGGCTTAGAACCAGCCTCATGCAGACCATTCTTAATCCAAGTCTAATATCTTCAGATCAACAACAAAGCACTTTAATTTAGCAAATAGGCCCCTACACACTAACACTTTATAAATAGATTTCACTGGTGAACTTCAAAAGAAAAAGGAGAGAGATTAAACTTTGGACTTGGTATTTTCCTTAGTTCAGAGCTCTAGCGCGTTCATTCATACATTGTCCATGAATCCCATTCTTCATCCTGAGATGATAACTAGTGGACTCGCTTGGAAAACTCTCTAGCTATGTTTCTTTTCTCTTTGGACAGATGAGAAAAAATCCTTTTCATCAGGGACCTTGAAAGATGCGATTAAGATTATGCAAAATCTAACATCTTTTTCATTTACCTTTACTCATGAACTCCAAACTAGCAAGTCTAATTACGACAAGTAAAACCAGTTCTATTAGAGAGTTGTACTTAAGTACCAAGATCCAACTTTGAAAGACACTATAATTGAGTTTTGGTTTTGCATGAAGAAATTGCTGGAAAGAAAGATTCTGAATAACTTGGTGCTCTAGTTTACTTTTGACAATTAAGATTAGAGTATGAGCTATGGTCGTGGACAAGATCTGGAAGTGTAAAAATTCATTAAGATTTTCTAAATTGAAGAAAAGTCGCTCCAAATATATAAAGTGCTATTATGATTTTAGTATCGCATGAGTTAATCTGGAATGACTCTTCAAGAGCTGAGTTACACTAAATACTTAAAGAGCAGTTGGAATCGATTGAGTCATCATTCTATGACAAGATTAATAGCTTTGACTATCATTGCATATTATTTAATCAAGTTAACTTAAGTGAGCTGAGAATAGAGTCAATTTTTGTGAAGCAATTCAACTCTGACATTTATTACAAGCCTTCAGACGCAAATTTATTCGTGCGAAGTTTATTTGATAATCTGCGCAAGAGAACTCAAAACATTTAACTTTCAGACTTGACTGATCAGGTCTATGACGATGTCTTAGAAATTACAAAGGCTCTTAGGATTAAATTATTTATGGAATCTCATTCAGTATCAAAAGGTATTAGAGTCAAAAGCTATTTAACACTTTTTGGATAACATCAATTCGCTTTGCTCCATCCTAAAGCTAAAAGATTTAAATTAATTATTGATTCAGACAGTCCACTAGACTCAAGGCAATCAACGATTAGTGCGATAATATTTGAGATTATAAAGATGCTTTCTCGAAATGAAAAATTCTCTAAGCCACTCATTTTATACAATTATTAAATTCAGAGTCTTGACTTCGTTAGGATAATTTAGCAATTCCTATTCATATTAGATGGCAAACAAAAAACTGACATTGAAGAGGAATTAAAGCTCCTCCAAATCATAAGCAATTTAATGATGGGAGATCAAGAGGATTCTAGGACATTCCTTGTATAATATGGCGTCAGTCTCTTTTTAATAAACCTGATGATGTCTTCCAAACTGCACAAAGTCACAAGAATGGAGGCAGTGAAAATCCTGAGGGATCAATTCTAAAATTTGAAAAGCATCATAGCCAGCTTTGTACCAATTCATTTCTTTACCCAGATTAACAATCTTAAAGTGGACATTACTAGCTTCCAAAGAGAGGAGGACTTATTATTCGGCTTACTTGACTGCATAGATTAAACCTATTACGAAAACATTTTTTTAACTTATACTTAAGATGGAGTTCGGACATGAAGGAATAATAGTGCCTGAAAATTAGAGAAAGCTGCGAGAAAATTCTAAGAGAGTTGCAAGAGATGGAGGAATCAGAGATAGGAGCATACGATGCTCAAATTTCTCAAGGCATCTTCCTTAAGTAAAGCATTATGAAATAACTTTTAAATTTAGTCCCTTGTGTGAAAATGAGATCAAGGTCCAAGAAATCATTTATGAGTATAAAATAAATGTAGAAATATTTAATCATATGCCGACTATTTAACAAGAATCCTTCTCAATCGATATCAGTAAACTTGATTCTTTAATGTAATTTTTAGGGAACTTTGAATAGCTATGTGACTCTTTTATGCTAGCAATTAGATTTCTAGATCTTCAGCTTGGAGCAAATGCAATAAATATTTACGAAGAACAAGCAAGAATTCACTGGCAACAATGATGAATTTATGGTTTAAATTAGAAGCGAGGTGTTTACTCTCAAAACTGTTAAGAAAAAGTTCTTATTCCACTCTTAGCAAACACTTCAAGTTCTAACCAGTCTATTGCTGATAATTGAGCAGATCTCACAAAATAACTTTAATCCATAAATAAGAGGATTATAATTTGTATTAAAATTTAGCTCTTAGAAGGAGAATACACAGAAGCACTCTTTTTATAAAACTAGGTCTAGTGATTAGCACTAATTTTTCAGCAAGCCATTAACTCAAAAGTCCAACACTAATCAACTTAAGCCAATCAAGTCGGAAATGACTGAGAAAGATTTCCAAAAATTGCTTTTCAAATAGAGGTCTAGATGGTAAAAGCTTGGAAAGATTCCTCTTCACTAATGGCCACAATTGTTCAACTATAGAAAGTTAGACCTCTTGACGCATTCTAACTTTAAATTTGACGAAATAATTAATCTCTGCTCATAGATGGAGAATCAGTATAATCCTGACTATCAAATTTCAAACATGGTTCATGCAATTATGAGCAAGCTAACTACTTTTTCTATTGAAAATGGACTTTACATTCAGATTTTTAAAGAGCCAAAGCCTTTGGATAATTCCAGAGAAGAAGCACTCTTAATAAAGAGTAGCAGCGGAAGTGGAGAGAGGGAAAAGGTTATTAGAGTCAGAAGACATATCCCAGATTCTTAAGCCGCCTCATAAGAACAGTCAAGGGAAAGATCTACGAGAAGAAATGATAGGACACTATCTAAGAACCGATCCTTTTCACAGTTAATTTTATAATTCAGAGCAAAATTCTTAGGAAAAATATCAAGAATATTAAAGAGCAGGAGAGCTTATAAAGATATGGATTCTGCCTTGTGAGGGTGGAATGGGCAGCTGCAAATTTAGCAGTTAGTAAATTTTTTGGGTAAATAAAATTGAAATACATTTTCTTTGAGAACTAATTATTATTTGGTACCCTTCTAATGACTAAACGAAGATGGGAAGGGAATGACTCAGAAAAGTTTTCTGAAATCTT